>JASGXE010005013.1:0-24930 GCA_030068105.1 Sinentomon sp. SZTP_YWyxl | reverse complement strand
CACAAGGGATTTGCAGTAATGTGGGTGTGTGTGTACAACAATTAAGGGTGTTCTACTCGCGAGACATTGCGGCCGCTCTGAATCTTGATGCCAATTTTCATTTATTTAGTTTACAATTTTCTTAGATGCACTTTTTCCGAAGTATTTACCCCCGATATTTTTGGCAGGTTTAAAAAAATATTACAAGGGATTTGCATACATTTTTTTCGGTTGTTGGGTCCATTTTTAATTGCCATTTGCCCAATTTTTATTTTGTTATTTTTTTTGTTCTTGACAAAACGTTGTCATTTACAATTCAACAGACATTAACTGAATCAATGATGCTGTTGATGAGCAGTAGAACAGTAAAAAAAAGAGCAACAGCAACTCATCCCATGTAGCAGCAACAGCACGATGAGAAAAAGGTGTAACGATCAAATAAGACCAGATCGTGCATCGATGATTGAAAAGATTGACAGTTCGTAGAGGATTCGGCAGAAGCAAGACGTAGGAAATAAACAGTAGCAAGCACAAAATGCCAAGCGAAGGCAAAATATTGCAAAGATCATGTTTGCTAAAAGCCGAAAGGCCCCTGTAGATAAAAATATAAAGCCATGCATGCGACATGGGGCAAGATGCAAAACAAGAGAAAAGAAAGAAAGGAAGAGATTAGTTATGTTGGCAGTTGTAAGTTGAACCGTATTTTTAAGGAGACGAGAAAAAAGAAAAGAGAAGGGGAGGCCTACAACAATTAAAATTCAGGGAGCAAGCTGAAACCAATAACCTCCAACCTAGTAGACAAATGTCCACCATAGTATTAGCAACAGACAATCGGTCCTGCAAAGAGGAAGATGATGTGGAAAGCCTCACAACTCAACTGATCAAGTCGTTCTTCCATGGTGAC
Source organism: Sinentomon sp. SZTP_YWyxl (assembly GCA_030068105.1). Classification (NCBI taxonomy): domain Eukaryota; kingdom Metazoa; phylum Arthropoda; class Protura; order Sinentomata; family Sinentomidae; genus Sinentomon; species Sinentomon sp. SZTP_YWyxl. The sequence goes on along the minus strand of JASGXE010005013.1, from coordinate 24,047 downwards.
CTCTCCCGCACTAGGCTGACCGAGAAGTTCTGCAGGCGAGTGCCCTCAACATAAACATGGTAACGCCCGCAAGCTGTGATGGTAACGCCCGCAAGCATAGCCAAGTATGATAACGCTCGCAAACCTCCGAATCACACCGTATCATGCACAATTTTTATCCGCATCCGAAAACAGGTCAATGAACGCAAATTTTAAGTGCTCTTTGGAATCTAAAAGTCAAGTACTGAAAAGCATGTGAAATTAAAATGAAACAGCACAGGGCACCCGCAAAGTGCAGCGTGTTCATTCACTTTGATGCATTTTCAGCAAAACCAGAGCAAAAGGAAGAAGAATAAATACACATGGTGTCCCGTAACTCAACCCACCGAAATATCCGAACAGACACCCCAGGACAGTACAAATCGAAGTTAATCAGTGGAAAATTTTGATCCGACCCCCCATTACCGAGTTATGCCCTCCCAAAACCCCCCAAAATTGACCCTTTTGGGATATTCATGAGGGAGGTAAGATTTCACTGTAGAACAATGAAATTTACAGGACAGGTTCTATGAAACAAGAAAAACATAAAATGTTCCGTGGCGAAAAACCGTCCGAGCCTCCAATTCCACGCCCAAAATCCAAAAAATCACACGCCCAAAATCCAACCGCAGTACCCCCAAAATCCAAAAAATCCAAATTTTTTCCAAATCCACCAAATCCACCAAATCCAAAAAAATTTGGGCTTGTTTTGGGGAAACTGAGATATGGAGATTTGGGTTCGTCGCATAAAAGCCATTTTTCGAAGGCTGATTCCCAAAGGTACACAGAACAAAAAATGTTCAGTGAATAAAATTCCTTCGACCCTCCATTTCTCCGCAGTAGCCACTCAAAAAACCGCTAAAAAGCTTCTCGTTCTCAGGGGGGTTACGAGTGTTACCATGGTGATATTGTGCGTTACCATGGTTATTCTCATGACCCCCTGAGAAGGAGAAGCTTTTTAACGGTTTTTGAGTGGCTACTGCGTAGAAATGGAGGGTCGTAGGAATTTTATTCACTGAACATTTTTTGTTCCGTGTACCCTTGGGAATCAGCCTTCGAAAAAGGGCTTTTATGCGACGACCGCAAATCTCTATATCTCAGTTTCCCCAAAAACAACCACAAATTGGGTGTTTTTGGATTTTTTGGGGGGCACTGCGTGGAATCGGACGGTTTTTCGTCGATGAACATTTTTTGTTTTCCTTGTTTCATAGAACCTGTTTTGAAAATTTCATTGTTCTTCGGTGAAATCTTACCTCCCAGAGGAATACCCCAAACGGGTCCATTTTTGGGCGGGCGGGTTTGGGGGGCATAACTCAGAAATGGGGGGTCGTATCATTTTTTTCCACAGATTAAGTTCGATTTGAATAGTCCTGGGGAATCTATTCTGAAATTTCGAACATATTTCCAAATTAAAATCAAAACCACCATTTGATTTGCATGGGTTCAAATCGAAACCAGCCATATCCAGCCTCAGAACCTAGAGGTTTTCAATTTTGGAACGGAATCTCATGTCGCTTACCTGCCCAGACCGTAACTCATGTATTGTCCAGACCGTAACTCATCAGTGTAAACATTGGTTTACAGAAATGCCTTGCACCAGCAGTTTTTTCCATTTTACTCAAGACTGTTAGGTGGAGATGGCCGGTTTTGATCCTGGGCTCCATTTTTTTTAATACAGGCATGTATTTCCCTCACTTCTTTTCGTACGTTGTTTACCCAAAAGCGCCCGCCTGCTTCTGCATTTTTGGTTCCATAAGTATTTTCCTGCATTTTTGTTCCATAAGTGTTTTCGAGCCCACTTTACTTGTGTTTCATGTGGCACCCTTAAGACTTTATCGAATTCCTTCTCTGTGTCATTTTGGAGAGAAGTTCTCTTGCACGGCTTTCCAAAACTTCTTCAGAGCTGAACCACGGGTTCAGCTCTGTCGTTCGATCAGGCTGGTCATTTTTGCTGCTGAATCGTCTTGTGTTTTGTTACGCCGGAAGTACACAGTCAATTTTTTTTTTTACTGATTCATCCTGTTAGTGTTGCATTGCACAATGGTTGCCGGGAAGAAGGGGAGCACGTCCAAAAGTGCCCCAAAGTCAGACGCTGCTGCAACGGATCCTGTTACTGCCACAAGTGGTGCCTTCTGTTAGAGAGCTGTACTTTGGGTCGTAAAGAAAGTCCTCAATCAGACATGTTCAGGTGCATATTTGGATTTAGAAACTGTGCTAAGTGGTTCCACATCCAGTGCGTCAACGCATTTGATAACAAACTAACAAATGTGTTCTGGGCTTGCCAAAGTTGCATTGATCATTTCAAGTCAACCTTTCCTTCCGTAAATCGCATTGCGGATATTGTGGACTTGTGCTCTGAGCTTCGCAAAGACTTAGACGAACTGAAGGATATAGTATTTCACCTATTTCAAGTCCAACCAGGATAGCTTGGCTGGATGCACAAGCAGACTTGGACAGAATTGACACGTCCTTGGCTTGTATCAATTCGAGATTTTTCCTGCGATAATAACCAGGATGAGCACTTAAGCTCCCATTCAGCTCAATCAGGCCTTCCAACACCTACTGGAAGCGCAGTCTCAACCTGCTGCGCGTCGCCTTTACCGGGACACCTGGTCGATGTTCAGCAAAGTCTGCTTCCAGGCTGCCAATACCAGATTCATCCAAAGCTTCCAAGACTTTGCAAACGCCCGTCCTTCTTCTGCTCCAGCTCCGTCTGGCGGTTGCCAGGCGCTTAGGGCCGCCAACCCGCTGGCGACACAACCACATCCTTGCCACCTCCCAAAGAATTCTTCCGGACAAGTCCTTCCTTCGGAATCCCTACCAACCAAATTTGCCCTGATCACCCGTTTTGTTTTGCCTTCCTTTAAACCTTGCCAAAAAGTGCCTCGGATTTTGAAACTCCTCCATTCAGCAGACACGTCTCAGCTTCGTCCAAAAAGCTGAGATATCATCAAGTGGGTGGAAATCCTAGCGCAGATTTCCTTCTCATTGGCGATTCAATGATTAAATTTGTTCACACCAGGCTACCACACGAACAGTTTAAATCAATTACGTTGCCTGGCGCAACTGTCTCTGACCTCCACCGATTTGTCAGGCTGTCTTCCTGGCCTGATCCTTCTGCTCGCCAGATCTTCATTCACGCTGGCACAAATGACCTTGGCAGACGGGTTCCGCCTCACAAAATTGCCAACAATGTCTCAGCTTTAGTTTGTGCAATTCTGCGAAAAAACCCCAGAGCCGAAATTATTGGTTGGTATAGTCATTCGCACTGACTTGCCAGTAAAATTGGTTCGCGACACAAATTTCATGCTGCATGAACTGTGCACCTCTTGCGGAGTCCGTTTCGTCGACTTCAATTACCGATTTACACCTGATCTTCTTGGGCGGGATGGTTTGCATTTCAGTGCCACCGGAGTTTCGTCTTTCGCACATTCCGTTGCGAGCCTTAAAGTGTTGCCGAGCCATCAAGTGTCGCGTTGCATATCTGGCCCAATGGCTCACAGTGATTCGCAGTGCTTCTATTGGCAAAAATCTGATGCATTGGCATCCCATGATTTGATTGGCCGCAGTGTCGATGCGTTTCCCAGTAGCGGCTTGGTGTTCCAGGCTGAAAAGTCAAAAAACGCATTTTGGCTTCGCCATCATTACAACCCGTAAAAATTTCTCCGAGTGTTCAGTCGCCTTTCTCACCTGACTCGCCTTTCTCACCTGACATGGTTATCTGTGAAATTCAAAAATTCATTTATTCCGACCGAGTATTGCAAATCGCTTTTTTTCGAGCGTATTTATTTGATTACTTTTTTTCTTCATTGCATTATTTCCACTCCGTGTTTACTGGGTGCTTCAAAACGGCTTTCTCGTTATTCTTAATTGACGTGTCCGTTGAAAAAGACTGCATTGTTGAGATATTTTTCAGTATTCTGGGGCTTGCACCAAGTTACTTCAGGGCAAAATCATTTCAAGCAGCAGTATGCTCGCTTGCATTTATCAATAATCCCTCAATGAGTGCATTTCAAAACCTTTCCGACAGGGCTGGCTTTTTTGTTTGCATGTTTTCCCCAAGCTGTTCGGTCGTGGTCTGTTTTCTTTTGCCTCTCGCAAGACTCCCACCAATAGAGGCAATGTCTTTGAACCACTTTTCCAGCGTTTCCTTATTTTGTGCTGACTTGCAGAAATCAATTTCGCAGCCGTTTTTGGTTGGTGGGTCCGCTTCATCCTCGATCTCGCCTGCTGCCTTCCCGATCTCTCCAGCCCGTAACTTTTTCTCTGGTTCAGACATTTCTAAAAAATTAAATTCTCAAGTTTTTTGCACAAACGGAATAGTAATGGCTGTTCTAAACTGCAGGTCAATAGTTAATTTATGCAAACGCCAAGATTTGTGTGATTTCATTAAGCAGTACAACATTTCAGTGATTTTCTTAACAGAGACTTGGCTCTCACCAGAAATATCCGATTGTGAAATTCTCCCTCGTGAATTTTCTGCCATACGCAAGGACAGGGAAGGGAGGCGTGGGGGTGGAGTTCTTTTGGGGGTTCGCAATGATCTATCTAGCATTGCTGTTGAATCTGGATTGCCTGGCACAAGTAAATTGGAACTGGTCTGGTGCTCTGTTACTTTGAACAGACATTTTAAAATCTTTTTAGGGTGTGTTTATCTGCCGCCAAACCTTAATTCAAATTCTTGCATGTTTGAAGAGTTCTTTGATTCAATCTCCTACCATGTTACGCAAAATCGCAGTGTCATGATTTGTGGGGACTTCAATTGCCCTTCCTATTCACCAACGGTTAAAACATCCCACGGTTTGAATGCAAATGATTGTTTCGTTGAAAATATTCTTGGATCCTTTTCTTTTAAACAGCTAGTTATGAAGCCTACACGTATCACAAATAACTGCGCAAATATTCTGGATTTGGTATTAGTAAATTTCGAATCTCCTGTACCTGATGTTGAAGTGGTGCATGGCTTGTCAGATCACGAGTCTGTCTTGTTAACTTTCAAGGCTGACAAGTGCTCAAAAGGCAAGGCTTCTCAGAAATCTCCAAATAAGTTTGCTTGTTTTCCAGACTATTCCAAAGTCAATTGGTCTTCATTGAATGCATCACTTCTCACAAATCCTCTGTTTTCAGAAAACGTCATTCTAGGCAGAACAGTCAATGAAGTTTGGGAAACAATTAAGGGCACATTGTTAGACCTTCTACGTTGGTTACCAACTCGCAAAACGAAATTCAGTAACAAGTCTGGTAATAAATTTCCATGGATGAACAATAAGTTGTCAAGATTTTTTCGGCGCAAAAGAAAGGCAAATGCAAAGTTGAGAATGAGCGGACTTCCTGAAGACAAAGTTAAATTCCTTAAGGCTAAAGACGAATGCGCAAGGTTGAATTCCCAACTTTTTGACAAATTTATTGCTAAATCTGTTCAAAGCGACCATAGCCGGGGTTTCCGGAGATATTTAAAATCCTTGAGAGGTGAAGGTTCTCTGCCACCTCTTTATGATGAGTACGGAAACATTGCCAGAGATTAGTCACCCATTACACCGAGCAATGCTAATTAGACGGAGTTAAAAAAGTACAGGGCGTTTCTATTAATTGTACGTTGTTTCTGACGCAATGCGTGTACCTGTGGGGGTGATGGGCGTCCACGAGCAGTCCCCCTTCCCCGCGCTAGGGTTTAGGGACCACGCACGTTGATGAGCGATGTGTTTGGGTATCCGGGGACCTCTGCCCGACCGCCGGGACTACCGCCCTTCAGCGTCAAAGCTGTGTGACGCAATCAATTGCGCAATCGACGCGAGCTTCGGCATTCAGGACAAGCCTACAGCCTGCGTTGTCAGCCATGTTGCCTGTCCGCGCCGCCGGGTTTGTCCAGTGTCCGCGAGAAACCAACGCCGTGAAACCACATGGATCGCGACAACACATTTGAACGGCAGGACTCGAGAATGTACAGATTCAAAACGGCGAATGCTTGCCCAAAAAACATTTCTTGCGAATGCGACCAGGAAGCTGCGAATCTGCGGACGTTCTGTACTTAAATTTTTAGTTATTCGCAAACAGCGCATTCCCTTCGATTCCGTCCGAATGGATGAACGAACACATCGTCTGCGTGCGAACTGACACTGCAGACCTGCTGACAAGAGGTGGGGAGGATTCTCCTCATGCCCCAGCCCCATATCTGCAGGGAAAAGAAAGCTGTGTCAAAGACAAGAGGTGAGCAGGAATCTCCTCATGCCCCAGCCCCATATCTGCAGGGAAAAGAAAGCTGTGTCAAATGCCAATGCAGACCACTGCTTTGAAATGCACAACAGGAGCCGTTCTGCACATCTATATTGCCATCCCCCGTCGGTCCCTGACATGTCACACCTCGCTGTGCCCTCCTCAGTGTCCCGGGAGGCAAATGAACTCTGCGGTGAACCTCTGACCATCAGGCATAGGTAGACTGCAGCGGTGATCCGCTCAGATATTCAAAAGCGGATAAGGATAACCTGTCTGGAATTGATCAACCGAAGGTACAGATATGAAATCAATTCTGTTCCTTCAGGGATTTTGAGTGGATTGTTGGTTTGATGTTTTGAGTGGGGAGGCGTCTTACAGGCCGCGTGGGAGATCGAAAGGGCAGCTTGGCAAGGTGGATGTACAAATGCAAAAACGTTATCTTTGAAGTTGGTTGTAAAAATGGTGCGAAAAAGCCGTCAGCGAACAAAATTAATTTCTTTTCTGCACACAAGAATCAAGGAACATCAGAATCAGCGGCCGTTACCTTTAACTGTGCTTGCAGTCAAATTGAAGTGGTGGGTGTTATTGCTCACCTGCCCAACCCCTTCCCAACCCGTGGGTCAGATTGCAATGGGTCAGATTCAATTCCCGTTACGATGGTGCATCTCACAAAGCTGTCTCATGCGGATACCTTCCGTTGCCGCCACCGGTGCTCTGCAAGGGGACTCGCATTCCATGAGCAAAGTAATTGGACACAATCTGTTGATGGTGGGTATGCATGCACAGAGGCTTTGGCGACTTTTCCGGCGACAGTTGAATTTACAATGGCGGATGGAGTGATCTCATTTGTGAGTGTTATTTTGACGTGTCAAATGCCAACGCACACACGCCAACAGAAACGCAGACTGGTCCTTGCATCCCTATTGAAAAACGTGGGGCCCCATCTCCTCAGCACCCACTCATACCGGAGGAGGAACTGTCTGGTCGCGAATTCCTTCGGCACGCAGCTCGTGAATGAATTTGAAACTATTGAATTCATATAGAAGAGTCTGTGTTTCTTATTCCGCTAAACGAAAAAGTTATCGCCTTAAAATACGGCAAAACACACTCAAAAGACATAAAATCAAAGTAAATCGACGTATAAATCTGTTTCTAGTTCCGCGGAAAACGCAACAAAGCAAGAAAGCAAAAGAAAAAAAAAACAAATCTAATGCAATAAAAATGGTTAGACACACACAAAAGGATGATTAGTTCTCAGTGTGAGAAAAATTTCTAGAAACCAGCGTTTCTAGAACGAATTCGACATAATTTTTCCAAAATTAGGAGCACTACTGGGTAGATTCGCTTTACATTAATTTTATGCTAACTGGTTCAGAAAGTCCAGTAAGACCCAAAAAAAGGCCATAGCTAATTAAATTACGGTCGCTAGGTATTTGTCTCATGTCACCCCTGAATTTTTCTAGTTATGATTACTGTTAGCAAGCAGTGTAACCTGATAGCAATTATTTCAACACAAGATAAGTCACTATTGTGAGACCACGAACTAAATTCCATATTTATCTTTTCTGATCCCGATGTAAGCCTGTTTGTAGCCATCGTTTTGAGGAAAATTTTTAAAAGTTGGAAGCGTAATCACGTAAAAATGCGTAACTGATTCTATCGGAGGTTTATTCATAAACATTCGACTCACTCCCAAAATCGTTTAAGATCATAACCCATGCGTTGCTCCCCTGAAATGACCACGCTATAAAGCGTTGCTTGCAGATTAACAATCTGCTTATGAGAGCCAATCCTCATTAAGCGATCTTTAGCGCCTAATAAAAACAATATCGAATATTCCTCAATGGAGTGAAAGAAAGCCAACTAGAATTTCGATCAAAAATCAAGAATGGTATTTTATTTTTATTTTATTTTTTTAGATCTAAATATAAATCAAGCGGGGCTTGAGAAGACCTAAGTACAACAGAAATTGCGTTTAGAAATCGTCATTAGCAACAAGCTTATGAAAGTCCGATGGGTCGAAAACACCATCCGAAGCCCCAATGGCGTTTTCGTCATCAAAGGTTACACATAGGAGATTTATGTCTGTAAACGAAAACTGAGATCATGAATTTCATATCTCAGTACAAAATGATATTTTTCCGGTAACCTTGACTATTCCCCAGAAATTGTCCGTGTGTATAAGCGACATGCGGATTGTTGTTGCTATCTGCGTTTTCTAGGTCTGAAATTAAATGGAAAGTACTGCAAAGTTGTGCTTGTTATTTATTGCAACATACATTTTTATAAACGTTTCAAACACGGGACAAAGGAGCTGCATATCTTGTGATCTCTAAAAAGCAAGCTTCGGGATATTCTTTTACGTGTACATACAGGTGGATAGGGGATTCCATCGCCCTTGTTTAAAACTTCAAGTGATCTCCTACCACAACCAAAGTTTTGAATAGATGTGGCTTTAAATGGCATGATTTAAATCACCAATTGAGCCTAATATATCATAGGGGTTAATGGCTTCACTGCAAAAAAGTAGAAAGCATTGAACGGCTTTCATATTCAGGAAGTAGAAAAAGGCCTGCTGCCTAGATTTTCATTAGTTTTAGTTAGATGTTTTGCCGCAGAAATCACTTAAGGTATTGATATCCTTATCAGGTCATATCGAAGGTTTAACGAGCTCACAGAGACAGTCACTACATGCTACTGCCAATAAAATCAATCTAAACCAATTATCACACCAAAATATTAACCTCACTAAAGTTGACGCATAAAGAATGGAAATTGCGTTAAGAATATCTGGTCGCCTGTAGAATTTGTGAAAACCGTGGGAAATACCTGTTTCCATAATAAATTATGTCTATACATATCCTGCTGCGATATGGAAAAATATGAAAACCATTGACAAATTGAATGAACATTGATGAACTACAAGTCGGTATACAGGGTGAGTCAACTCGAATGTTGGTTTTTTTTCGATCGCAATTTCTGCGAAAACAGCTGCTCCTACAATTGTGTTGCAATGGAGGTTTTGGAGCCTGGTTCTCTTGCGCTTCGTTTGGTGTCATTAGGTTCTCCCAAACTGGCACCCACACCCATTTTGCGGGAGGATAGTTAGGGTTGTTTTCTATGCTGCGCATTATCTCCGGAACTGTGTTTCGGAGGTCTAAGTTATGGGTGGTTTAAATTACAAAGTTGTTCATTTCCTTGATCTGAAGGCACCAGAAGTGATCCGACTCAAATCTATCCATTGTCTTCCGTTTTGGGGGTGGTGTTCTGCGGAAAGGGGTAGAGAGGTTGGAGGGGCGTTTTTTTCAGCAGGCATGCGTTCTTCGTGTCTCGGATGATAGTGCCTGAGATCTGAGTCTTCTCGCGATTCGGTGAAGCCACATTTGGGTGTGTCTGACGGGGTGCAAGGGGTGGTTATGGAGATATCTCCGTTATCACGAAAATTGCGATCGAAAAAAACAACATTCGAGGTGACACACCCTGTATATTGGATTACTTTCGGCATATCGGCAGTCATTTCTTTATAGGAATTTTTGAAAAGGGGACGACAAAAGACAAAAATTAAATCTATCTGTGACAATACAGATGCCACCGTCACGTTGATAATGTCCAAATCTGAAAATCTTAAGAAAATCCTTGCAAGAATTCCATCACTTTAGGCTCAAAAATATCTGGTCAATTTTCTGGGATAAAAATATCCAAAAATGAGCATACCCACAAGGACTCTGTTAGAAAAGTCGGGCTGTCGGAGTTGTTTTTCCTCACAATTTTAAAAACCGGCCTTTGTAATCCCAAATCGCGAATGCGCCGAATTTCAGTTTTTTATAGAATTGCGTTTTGCCGAGCTTGCGACATTTGGAATCACAATATGTTTTTTCCATGAGCTAATAGTCTGATAGCACCAGATCAATTGTTGAAATTTTTTCAAGATTTTTAGAAGAGAATATCAAATTGTATATTTTCCACAAAGTTATTTTCAACACATAGAATCTATATCATTACCAAGATATTGCTTGTAGTCTAGATAGTAGAGAGGTCTTCCGTCCCCTATATCCATTCCACCGTAACCGATATCTGATGATATCGCAGGAACTGCTGTCGGGTCGTAAAAGTTTACTTCTGAAATGTAAAGATGTTGGGATAGAAACTGCAACATTGTGTACATAAACGATATGCAATACATTCTAGTATTTCAACGTTTCTAACCGTAAATATAATAGCTTGTATTGCTGAAATATGCATAAACTTATAGATGTTTTCATCGTACTCTATTTTTTTCTATTGGAATAGCAATCCCAGAATTTCGACCACATATTTTCGATTCCTATAAGATGCATTGTTTCGGAGCACTGCCTGAAACTGATGAATGGCATCGAAGGTCGAATCCCCGCGTAGGTGACAAAAAAGTCCTTTAGGAATTTTAACGATATCAATCTCATCCTTTCATATCGATTTCCCTTACAGGCTTCCTTCCTGAGAATAACGGTAAGATACATCAATCTATACTCAACATAAATTATAACTTCTCCAATTAAATGTTCAAGAAGACAACCTTCGTGGACCGATTTTTTGCACCTTCCTTCCAAAACCATCAACAAAATATGAAAAAAGAACATCAAGTTTTCAGGCTGCTCTGTCATTTCTGGAAGTTCAAACGTTTTTCTTTCAGGAAATCACAGGAAATCACAACGAATGTTGGAGGTGCGCCAATTATGTTTGTGAATTCTTCTGGTACAACTTATTTTGGTATACTTACGGTTATGGTACACTTCCGCTTTTTCGTAGGGGGAGTGTTTAATCACCCACAAAAAAGCCATATAGCCCCTGATGATCAGGAATGATAAAAAAGACCAAAACTTAATTCTTAACATAAAATTCAAGTCATCTTTGGGATATAGGCCTATGGTGATGGCACCACGAAATATTGTGTGAAGCGTGATTGCTAAAAGCAGAATGTTCCGCAGGAAAACACCGACAAACTCATACCGGTGTTTTCTCATGCGCCCAAAACTTGATGTATAAAAATGTCATCCCACCGAGATATGACCCCGAAATGGGTCCGATGGGAGAACTAAGTGGCTGATATCATGTCTCGAGCGTGTCCTATTTTCCAAGTGAGTTCCACAGATAATAAAATAAAACAAAATGCTCTGTTTCAGAATGTGTTTCGGCCTCCTATTCCATTCCACGGGCCCCCAGAATCCACGCAAAATTGTCATTGCAGGTATGTTTTGGGGAGCTCTTGGGCCGTCGACAATTTCTGTTGACATTGGTTATGGGTTAATTAATTGGTTAGCGATAGCTGCAAACAAAATATTCAAGGACTGCGAAAAAATTCACGCCAAGTCCAGGATTTTGAAGATATGCGCCGAATATTTGCAAAAATAGGTCCTGGGGGGCCAGTATCCATAACCGGCACACTTTCGGACAAGAATAGTTGGATTATGGGGATATTTCTTCAAAATGGTGGACCAAGCAAATTTCTATTGTTCACACACATGCTTCCTTCCGTAGTCCGACAAAAGCAGTTCTCAAGAAAAAAATTGATAAATGTTTGTCTCGTTGTCTACGTTTGTGCAACTTTTTTCTTTTATTTCGTTATGTAACTGTATTGAATAAAACTATACCAGCTTCATTTTGTGTCTTGTGTTATGGAGTGCCAATGCTCTCACTCACTCTTCTTGGACAAAATAAAAAAACCATCAACTTCAATCCATTCAATTTTCATAAAATATCTGCTTAAATTCACACCGTGTAACAAATTCTTTCATCACCGCCTGTATAGTAGCGACCGATTCAGACGTTTCGTAAGGATACGGTGTGTAGAGAGTAACCGAATTAATGTTCGTAGATGTGTTTTTTCCAATTGAACTGTTTGTCCCGAAATTTATTGCGTACTTTTATCTCATATTAGGCGCTGATGTCAAAACGCCAAAATACAGCAAAGCTATCTTGAGTTGTTAGATTTTGATATCGATTGTATAAGTGGAACTTTAATTTCTGAAGCACGCAGTTTTTACAAAAATCCAAACAACTTTAATTTTTTTACAGTGTTGAACGATAATTCCGCCGACACTATACGACGCTTTGCGGTTACCATAACTGAATGAACAATCGGATATGAGTACATTAATAATTCCGGTCATTAGATAACTTTTCGTGTACAAACACTCAAATGTAAAAAATTACTCATCATCTGGTCAAATATAGCAAAAATAATGTGAAAGATATTTTTACCGGATAAATTATTTCCCGGATATGCGGGAGTGGCAGCGCTGTCGTCAAAGGCATCCATACTGAACGACCATCCCTGATACAAAGGAGACTGCAGAGGGAAGGATAGTTTATTTTGATCTACAGGATCATCCTCTGTTGCGAAACAAATATCTGGGCCCAATCTGATATCGGGATAGGTCACTTGTAAGCCGCTTATGACTGACTGGATTTCCGAGACAATCTGCATGTCACAACTCGCTAGACTCAGAAAGTGACTGGCTCTAAGGTGCTCCTGCTCGTTATTATATCTGGATGTGATATTAGGCATGATCCCTCTAGGGAGACTGGAAAGGACATCCTGAATTTTACTCAAGACAATATGCCTGCCAGTTTGGTTTATAAGGCGTAATGAGATGTGGACAGATTGAACAATTAAGATTGTTGATAACGCTATCATGATCAAGATGGAGAGAGCTATGATATGCCCCGATGCACGACGAGCAGACATTTCTGGCAGCTCTAGAAAAAAATAATGAGTTCATTGATGTACGATAATAAAACAACAAATCCATATGTTTGGAAGCCGTACATGCGGAAAAATTGCCATATTTGTGTACACATCTTTCAAATGTAAAATGCCATCTTCTAAAAGACACGTTTGAACTTGCAGTTGTGCACTAACTTCAGATCCGTCTAATAAATTGTCGAATCGTAAACGACAGCCACACATACACGTGCACCTCTTCAGCTGCTAGGAATGATCCGATCAATCCAAAACCGCGTGGTCAACAGCAAAGTGAGAACAAAATTGGAATGTCAGCCGTTTTTCCGCACATTACTTTGGTAATAATCGCCTGGCATGACGGTCCAATTGTAAATTACAGGTGCGGTGCTGAATGTCCTGTGCGGTCCACCTCTGCCAGCCTTCTCTGGACTGACTCCATTTGCATGTTACAGCCCGAGGTTTTACAATGTTCCTTGTCAATAATCAACGTCCGAAGTGATTTCACGACACGTGCTCAAGTCCAAAAGTCAATTTTGTGTTGGTCTAGAAAACGTAACTCTCAGTTTTACTCATGACTCGCGAAAGGCGCTTATACCACACCAAAAAATGCTCCATATTTATGACCTCCTTACTGCAGTCACGGCAATATGCAAGCATGTAGGTATTTTGTTTCAGGGCCGACTCGCCACGCGTCTTCGTTGTTTCCGCAAGTGAAATTGTCGATTTCTTCTCGTGAAAATTGGCCCTTTTTCAGAAACGTCAATGACCGTTGGTGAAAACTTAACTGTCTCATTTGCATAGATATGTCTGTGACTGAGTGTCCCAAAAGGTTTCCTTAGCAAGCATTTTCCCATATTCAGCTAAACAAGTAGACATGGTTTCCATCGCATTTTCAATCTTACATTGGTGTAACAGTTTGGTTGACAATTATAATTTTTAATTAAAAAAGCTATAGCTTTATACTCTCGGACATATCTTTTCATTAGACCTTTTCGGATGGGGCGCTGAAGGCAAGTTCGGGCGGTTGTGCATCTCAGCTATTCTTCAGGTCTGTCAAAGACGCCGCAGACGTCATTACATGATCATTTCTAGAACCAGTTCCGAGTCCTTTTAAAATCCCTCTACATGAAGCATTCTACTGAGCGAGTATATCAATCGCCAACTGAGCAATAATAGCACGTTCCGAGGAACAATATGTGGCAAAAGACAGAAAGATGTGATCTTACCGATGTTGAAAAATGACCAATGTGATGCCGTGTCGCTTGATATCACCAACGAAAAAATAACATCAACAATAGAAAATACAAAGCACAGCAGCTGTGGTCCGAAAAGTAGTCAATGCCCCTAGCCTTTACAACCCGGCCACGTCGACACAGCACGTCGTTGATGAATGGCGGGCCACTCGGTGCGTTGAGGACAATATTCTGATGCAGAAGGTTGGCACACGGCAAACCGATTACAATAATTTTGATCAAATTTCCTAGCAGGAAAATTTATCAAACATGTATAAGCAGCAGGCAAAATCACACTAAACCCAGAACTTGGGATACTTTCTTGACACTAGACTTTGCTGCAGACTAAATCGTGGTGAGTCATTGTTACGTAACTTAATTGTTGGTTTTTGTTCACCTAATATCCAGCATCGGCTCGCTCAGGCTAAAAATTCGATTATGATTTGAAACCAAAAGACTGCACTGAGATACTCGAATGCGTATTCAATGACGGCGAAATATTTCGTGCGCAAAAGGGTGATATACTAGAGACTAGCGCTAATGAACATTTTTTATGTTCTAAACTATTTGGAAGGGCATTGCGTTAAAGATTGAAAAGATTGCGTTCAGATTGAAAGTTTGCGAGCGGGAGAGCAGTTTATCCCGAACATGTAAATATTTGTTCGTTCAATGTTGAACGACCGAAACCAGCAGCTTTAAACAGCGACTAGGTTAAAAAATCTTGCAACTAATGCCTTATCAATGATAATCGATCACAGACGTTGAGAAATTTGATGCCAAAGGGTGAACAATCAAAAATCCAATGCCCACAGAGAAAATTCGACTATTAAAAATCAAATATTTTTTTAATGTTGAGAGGAAATTGTTGAGGCAACTTTCTAAGTTTCATTTGGACAACCAAATATTGATTGATGCAGCTTTGATTGAATATCAGCCGGCGTTAATCAATTTAGAGTTGTCCCAACACAAACACTGGTTGGCAACGAAATCCATGAAGTTTGTTGCCGCAACGTGGTTTTGATTTTTCTTTTATCTTTCGCAGACGCGAGTGCGTCGTCTGCCAAGACAAAATGATATTTTTACCCGCAAATCGAAAACACAAGCCCTGTTTTAAATAATCGATTTTCGTTGCAAATCGATAACTCAAAAATTTCCCATGGATTTAGCCCAAATTTCGAATTTTTCTATCATTTACGGAAACAAAGAGTTGATTCATTTTTCTCTGCGATCGGTTCAAAATGCGAAAATTTTATTCTAGAAATTCGACTCCACATTTTACTATACTGCGCTAAAACCCGCACTTTTAACTACTTGATTACCTGGAGGGTCAAAATTTCATATTCCGTACTTATGGTCAGATTTTGCTCAAATTTAGCTGTCAGATAGGGCTAATATGGAAGGTCTCCCACGAAAAAAATTTAACTCATTCGGCCAAGTTGTTTCTGATTTATGGGGTGAAAGGTCACAACTTGAATAACTGACTCTGGCATCTTTCCACATCATCCGCCAGTCGGAAATCAAATAAAACGGTTGCTATGGCAACGTCACCTTTAACCTTCACCTTTAGTCAGATACTCCGTTAGCATTTACACTCAGCTTCAAATCAGCAAGCCAATTCGATGGGTCGGGACACTTAGGTCCGAAAAACGTCAAGATCGAATGGCGCTAATCTCGCAAATCCACACCAAATCCAAGTTACACTAACCTAACCTGACCTAACCTAACTCATACAACACCAACCTGACCTATCCCAACCCATTTTAACCTTTTTTAAGTCATTCGGACGACGTTTTTCGGACCAGGTATGATCCCCCGATTCGATAGCTTGATTGGTGTTTTGAAACTTTAATTTTTATCCACAATACAATTCGAGCTAAACGCATTATACTGGGGTGACAATGCACAACGCGAAGGACAATCAATCACATATGTATAAAAGTTTAGCTGGCGTGACTGAGGACAATCGACCACGACTAAGCCCACTCAATGGGGACAATCCACCACCGGAAAATTTCGCGCGATACAGAGAACTCATAACGTACCTGTCCTTTGATTTATCAGCATTATTAATTGGACCGAGCGTTGGGTTCGGTGTGAGGTTAGTTAAATTTGGAGGATAGGTTCGATTAGATTAGGTTAGAAAGGTTAGGTTCATGTAATGTTCAGGTTAAGTTAGGTTGTTAGTTTAGGTTACGTTAGGTTAGCTCGGTTCAAGTGTGGTTTCCCTGGACTCAAGGGTTGAGTGGAGAAAAAACCAAAGGTACCATATGAGGACCATGTACCTCGCAAAATGTTCCGGTTGATTGTCCCCACGAGAGGGCTTTGTGGTGGTGGTTGATTGTCTTCGGACGCGACTGCCTAAACTCGATATGTGGTTGATTGTCCTCCGCGTTGTGTATTGTCCTCCGTATAATGCGTTTATGCCCAGTTTATCCAACGATAGTTAAACTCTAGTTAACCTATGGTTAGCTAATCATTGATTAGTTATTTAACCAAAGGTTAAACTCTAGTTAACGAGTTTGGTTTATTGACACTTTTTAACCACATTTTAACATTTGGGTTAGCTAATCATTGATTAGCAAGTTAACCATAGGTTAACCTATGGTTAAGCACAATTTCGACAAATTTGGCGGCCATTTTTAACCATCGAAATTCGTGCTTTTTCTCAACATTTATTTTTGCTTCTTGCCAGACCCATTTTTGCGCGTTCCATAACTTGTCCGAAGCGTTTTATTTTTATTGTCTTCGCGTTTTTTTTTTTGTATCATTATTGGCATGGAAACGCATTTTAAACCAAATTAGCAGCAAGTTGCGCTGATTTCTGCGTCGGATTTGTTGCTGAAAAGGTGATTGCCGTACGGATCAGAGCACGCAGTGTTTGCATTTATACGCAGCGTGTTTGGCTGTTTTGCGAATATTCTTTCATTCCTATCCCAATTCACTGGCCATTTCAATCCTTTCAAATGAAGAAAGTACATCTCGAACAAATGAAACACGAAGAATTTGCTGAAAAGTTTGCATTTTCATAGTGTCTCAATTTATTCAAAACCCACGAAAATTATCTTGAATTGAAACGCTGCGTTTAATTCCAACCTTGTGAACGTACCATGAAACATCCTTGCCGATGATTTAGGTCGTCGGTTGCCTGCTGGACGCTGAAAAAATTCAGAAAAACGGCCAAATTCCTTCAAAATAAAAATCACCACGACTGCCAGTGCGACCTTATTCTGTCATTTTCTGCAAAATTGAGCAGCACTTCAGAAATCAGAAATCGAATGGTTGGGTTAAACGCAATATACGGGGGGGACTATCGAATTCGTGGGGGACAATCGACTTCAGAAGAATGTCAGACAGCACCTGAAGAGGGACAATCGAATTCGGATAATTACACTGGAGGGGACAATCCAATTCGCAATGAATTTCTCGCATCGCAATGAATGGTCACATGACACATGAAGGTCTACTGCCCAGCAGAGCATGACTCTCTCCGGGATGCTTATTTAAGAAATGAGTGCGCGTTTGGGCCCATTTCCATCTGACTCAGTGTTAAAGTCCCGACCCTCCAAAAACGGGGAAACACGCAAGAAACAATGGGAAAAGGTTAGGTTAGGTCAGGTTAGGTTAGGTCAGGTTAGGTCTTGTCTAACTTGCCTAACCGAACCCAACCTGACCTAACCTAACCTAACCTAACCTGACCTAACCTAACCTGTTTCCATTGTTTCTGGCGTTTTTGCCCCGTTTTTGGCGGGACGGAGTCAGATGGAAAGGGCCCAAACGCGCACTCATTTCTTAAATAAGCATCCCGGAGAGAGTCATGCTCTGCTGGGCAGTAGATCTTCATGTGTCATGTGTCATGTGACCATTCTTTGCGATGCGAGAAATTCATTGCGAATTGGATTGTCCCCTCCAGTGAAATTATCCGAATTAGATTGTCCCCGTTCAGGTGCTGACTGACTTTCTTCTGAAGTCGATTGTCCACAACGAAGTCGATTGTCCCCCACGAATTCGATAGTCCCCCCCGTATATTGCGTTTAACCCGAATGGTTTCCATGGCAACGGAACTGTGCTTTTCTCACTTTCCTTTTAGCTTGAATCAAAGCTTCAGAAATCCCATCCGAAATTTGATCCACCGCAGTGAGTGAAATATTTTGTAAAACGCTCACCTTGATGAATAATCCAAAGTTATTGGGATTTTTGGCAGCTGTTTGCGGACGTGGTGCAAATTGAACAATAAGGATGTTTTGCTTATCGAAAAAGTAAAGGCGTACGGTCTTCTGGAAAAACATACCTTTCCCGCAGATTGACCTTTTCCGAGGAAAAGGTTGCAGAGTTCACAGGGTTGATGTCCAAAGTTTCTGCGTTGTGATATTAGGAACGTATGGAATGGCAGAAAAAGGGAACCACGACAGCTGGACATCAATGTAGGTACCTACCCACCATCAGGTACACCTGCCAACCATCTTGCAAAGGCAGGCCACCTTCAGATGAGATGAATGGCAAGAGCACTTTTCAAAACCCTGTTTAAAAATAACCCTATAGAAAAACGAATATTTTTGATTCTGGAGAAAACGTCTCCTTGATTCTGCATTTTGAGTCGCCTTGCATGAAATATTAATGACTATCTGTTTTGTTCTCATTTTACACAGCCGACACATAAGAGCATCCCAGCCGCTAATCAGCGAAAAAGGGATGATTAAAGTTAACCACTGATTACTGGCTTTTAACCATAGGTTAAGCTTTAACTACTGTTCAATAAACAGAAGAACTTAACAACAGGTTAAAGTTAACCATAGGTTAACTTTAACTAACGATTGGTTAATTTCCATGGCAACGAATTTAACTTACGATGGAAAAACCAAAATCGATAGTTAAGTGTCATTTAACCATTGATTAAAGTTAACTATCGTTGGATAAACTGGGCATTAAACCAGCTATTCCATTTCCATTGCTGGGAAGCATTCATCCATCTGCAAAATTAACTGCTGTGTTGAATTACTGATGGGTGTGAGTGGAAATCTTGACATTTATCCAAGTGTAACCATTTTTCCTATCAAACACTAAAAAACTGCCTAATCCGAAAGCTGTCACTGCTACCTATAACTGTGCTGAAGAAGCAATCGTAGAAGTGGGTAAAAACGTCCAGCTTAAGTCTTTTATAGGGGGACAAAATTGCACGATTGCACGGAAAAAATTACAGAAAATTACTCTATTCTTAGACATGCCATTTGTCCCTCTTTGACGTCAGCCTAATCCCCAAAGGATCTGTAAGGCTAGGGGTTTCTATACTGTAAGGTATTGGGTTTCTATTCTGTATAGAAACCTAATCATCATTATCGGAAAATGAGAGTTTTCATCGTACCAAATCTGATATGAATCACACTCCTCACCACTTGTCTCATATCTTCCCCACATGGCACTTTTTCATTTGATTATTTTGCAAACTTTCTGGTTGTGCTTTTTTACAATTGTGCTGGAAATCACTTCCAATGGTACTACACTGCAAAATACAAAACAATGCTTTCCCTGGAAAAAAAAAATTATGAAAGAAAATCAGTTTTGAGGTTGTCCCAACACTAACAAATGTTCTCAACAAAATCATTGAATGTTGTTGCCGCGAATGATATTTTCAGTTTCATTATCAGAAGTACGGAATGAAAAGCGAAAATAACTTTTAGCAATAAACGTTTTACCCTTATATCCCACCAATATGTCGAATGTTTTCCATGTTTCCAGGCTGAATTTCTCTTTTGTTGCATTTTGCTATTTAACACTCGAAGCACTGTCAAGTATTAATTTGCTGTTTCTTAAATATCTTTAACGTCTTGTTAAATTTAGTTACATTTTCTGTTAGCTTGTAGTGTATGCTGTTACTTCTTGTGCAATTAATGTTGCACATTAATTTGATACGCAAATAAACCGAGTTATTTACACACAACACAAACTATGCTTGGAAAGTTGAATGATGGTGCATATCATGCTAGAAAAACATGATTTTATTTTAAATCTGTTTCAAACGTCAATAAAATGCAAAAAAAGACTATGTTCAGTGTTGCTGCAAAATTTTTTTCTCTGAACAGTAGCAAAAATCCAGCAGAGTTAACTGTTTAGTCAACTGTTTAGAGTCAAAAACCTCATGTATGGTAAATATGTATTTGCGTTTCCTTATTCCTGCACAAACTGGCCATCGCTGCAAGGTTTCGACCTTCCTTTCGACTCTCAGTCCAAATTTCTGGATGAAAGAAACAAAAAAAGCTTCTCCATTTGTCAGAGAGAATTACCATACCATTGAGAGTTAGATGCAGCAAACGTTTAATAACTGGAACCTGCAAAGTGTCCTAACATGACCTCTACGCTATATAAGTGGAAAATCATACTCCAAAATATTCCCACTAGAACACATGCTGGGGTAATCAAGGGTATGACCATGCCATTGGAAATCTACATAAAGAGGAGAGACGAGCACGTTTGTATACTGCTTGGACGAAGTAACTGTTAAATCTCTCAATAAAAATGTACAGCGTGATGCTGGAAACTTATTGAGCTCCCTTCGTAGAATAACAACAACGGAAGCCGACCACCATAAGCTAATAATCGTTTAATGTTTATGAAAAATTATTACTTCTACAATACTTTAAAGAAAAAAGAAATTGGTAGCACCGGAACCAAACATACCCGCAGCTTTACAGAACTACTCACGAAAACATTTAAAATAAATCAGATGGAAATTGACATAAGTCAGGACAATAAGTGTACAAATCAAACTAATAAATCTCTTAAGAAAAATGTCTAAGTTATGAAAACTTCACAATGAGAACAAATTGCGGCACTTCTGAGTCAGGAGTGGGACATAGAGAAAATGTGCGACAGCAGAAATATTATCTGACAAAAAAGAATTTGAGAAAATGTGCGACAGCAGAAATATTATCTGAAAAAAAAAAGAATTTGAGAAAATGGGCGACAGCAGAAATAATATCTGAAAAAAAGAATTTGAGAAAATCGGCGGCAGAAGAGATATTATCTGAAAAAAAAGAATTTGAGAAAATGGGCGACAGCAGAAATATTATCTGAAAAAAAAAAGAATTTGAGAAAATGGGCGAGACAGCAGAAATATTATCCGAAAAAAAAATAATTTAAGAAAATGGGCGACAGCAGAAATATTATCTGAAAAAGCGAATTTGAGAAAATGGGCGACGGCAGAAATATTATCTGAAAAAAAAGAATTTCAGAAAATGGGCGACAGTAGAAATATTATCTGAAAAAAAAAATTGAGAAAATGGGCGACAGCCGAAATATTGTCTGAAATTTTTTTACGCAACCAGATTTTGAATAGAAAATCATTCAGGTGTATTAATCATTGTATGTATTAATCATTCAGGTGTGTATTAATCAGTGTTAATCAGTGTGTATTAATTAATCAGTGTGTATATTCATGTGTATCTATCATACAGGTGTATTTTACAGGAAATGTATTTGCATAATAAAAGAGGAAGCTGCTGATCATTGTGTGTTTACGAATGAAAATATTATCTATCCATAATAAATCAACATTTTCACAGCCAACATTAAACAGAGACATGTTTGAACAGAAACGAAGTTGATAGACTATCACTAAATAAAGAATGGTAATGTTTACGAGATTATTAAAGTATAACAAATCCACAAGTGTTTTAACAAAGGAATACATGGAATACATTTGAATAATAGCTACAGAAGGAGGCTGATGATCCGGCATGAATGAGTGATCAAAAAACCGAAAAAAAAAAACGGAAAATACCGGAAAAAACCGAAAAGCATTTTCAAAGCCAGGAATTTTAATGAGTTAATATGTTGGAAAACAATTACACAATCTAGGTAATGTTAACGAAATAAAAATTATCGGCAAAAAAACATTTTAACAACCAGTTATTTTATTGAGGGAAAACATTCGCTAAAAAACTAAGTTAACTGATGATCAGTGTTAAATAAATATCACCTACCTATAAAGACTACAATGTTTCAAAATAGGTTATTAAAAATGGAAATAATAATTGTACTGACAACTATGGAAGCGGGTATTTATATAATAACAATCGAAAAGGTAATGGGTATGTAGTAATTCTAATTTTAACAACTACCTTTAAGTAAAAAGTTTATCCAGAGTAGATAAAAGATGAAATGATGAAATGATAAAATTTACATAAGTGGTGCGCTGCAACATGACAATTACTGGTCTTTTGGTAGAGAAAGGAAGAGTGTTTTCCAGAATTTTTTATTTCCAGCCCTCCATAGAGACAGTAAGTCCTCCTCCACCGGATCTTGCTTTATATCGTAGAATTTTAAAATATCTGTATCCAAACTGTAAAAACCCATCGTTTTGAGCTGGCTTTTGGTGATTTCATTCCCAATCTTATACAGTGATGCGGCCTTGAACCTGTTCAAAACAACGTCGCCGTCAATTGTGAAATATATGAGACTTAGCATGTTCTCGTCCGGATTGTTCGTCACAATTGTGTCTTCCTTAGTCATTTCAAACGGCTTCTGAATTTGCTGAATCTTGAACTGACTGAGATCTTGAAGTGGAAAAGAAACCAGGAAAAAAATATTTTTGTCAAGGTATTGGAAAGATCACCATCAGGTAAGTGATACATCCATATTCTTCCCTTTAAATTTTTATTTTTATTTCCGGACAATATTCTCAACACGTGAGTGAAAGTTAAATCTGTTAAAATAGTCATTTTAATGATGATTATTTTTGTTTACCATGTAATTCAAATTGAATCATTGAGTTTGACAATGCACTTCTGTAAATAGTGAAATTTTGATACCAGTCGACAGAATAAAGACGAAGTATAAAATTAAGAATTTTGTGTCAGCTTAATGTTTACCGATAAGCCACAATAGCAATGCAAACGAAAATTTCAAAATGAAACACATATTATTCCAAAGCCAACCAACTTCACAATGACCTTGTGACAATTGAAAATCGTTGACAAATGCTTTGAATAACTACAATAAGATTTAGTGATAGCGGTGGCTGCGAAAAAGCGAAAATTTCCAAAAATTAGTTAGCCATTCAGCACAATTTCAAGAGAAGGTAGCTGGCAAAATCAAATGTAAGCTGAACTGTTTCGAATGTCTGCGCGCACGGTAACCAGCAATCCACCTTCTCCACAAATTGTGCTGGCTTTGCAGTAAAGCTAGTAATTGGTAGACAAGTTTTAGACATCTCCAGAAAAACTTCACAATCGTAGCCATATTTGATGTTGTTGGCAACTTACAATGTTATGGTATTTTAGACGGAGCCGTTCTGAATACCCGGGGCTTTGGCCATTTTTTAGACTCTTGAAGCACGGCGCAATGTAATTCCTCATTTCTCATGCGCCGCAAAACAAAACACATTACATGAAGGAATGCATTTAGCTATTACTGGATGGGGTATCGCATTGCCCCGTGCTTCAAAAGTCTGACAAAAATCTCCTCTGGCCCGGGGACTTTTAATGCCGGAGTATAATGAAGGCTGTATCTCCAGTCGCAACCTAAGGCTTTACGATGGACCTCCCATTAATTATGATCAGAACAACATCCAAACAGAGATAACGCAAACATATGTGTTTTTGGATGGCTCTAACAAAAATGACCATATTTGGGCAGCTCCAACAGAAGTCATTACCGTGCCATTCCTCCATGCAGGTACAATGCCAGCTAAATGATGTCAAACGTTTGAATGCGTGAGTAATGAAGGTACTCAAGTTGCTGATAAACCCGGTAGGAATAATCGAAGATTGTCAAGTTGTAGAATGACTAACTAAAATGGTTTCGGAACTGTTACTGACGTAATTATGATGACGCCTATGATCAGGTATGCGGTTGTGAATGCTCCTACT
>JASGXE010005012.1:0-26428 GCA_030068105.1 Sinentomon sp. SZTP_YWyxl | reverse complement strand
TCGCAAAACCTGCATGTCGTCGCGTGACGTGGCTCTTCAGCTGATCCGAACGGATGCACCTGTATGGACAGAAAGGGCACGCATACCGTTTGACGCCACTGTGAATAATCTTATGCCTGGCCACGTGCTCTTTTTTGTCCGATGAATAACTGCAAGTATCACAGTGGAACTTTCCGTTTCGAGGTTTCAGGCCGTTTTGATGCCGAATGCGTGGCCTGCCGCTAGCCGTGCTAGGATCTGAAAAGAAAATGAGGAAATAGACATTCTTTGACAGTGGTTGACTTGGTCAAAACCATTTACTTAGGTTAAAATGCCCAGAGATCACTGACCGAACACAGAAATTCCATAATATCGGAGCTACAATATTAAAATGCCTAGATATCACTGACCGAACATAAGACATTCCATGATATCAGAGCTGCGATATAAAAATGCTTAGATATCACTGACCGAACATATAAATTCCATAATATCGGAGCTGTGATATAAAAATGCCTAGATATCACTGACCGTACATAAGACATTCCATGATATCGGAGCTACGATAGGTATAAATGCCTAGATGTCACTGGCCGAAAATAGAAATTCCATTATATTGGAGCTACGATATAAAAATGCCTGGATATAATCATACGAACAACAGACATTCCATGATATCGTCGCTTTTTTAAAATTGTGACATTCCATGATATCGGAGCTGTGATAGAAAAACATGCAGCATTCCATGATATCGGAGCTACGATATCGAACAATCTGTTGACCATCAGATTGTTTTCGCTAAGGTCACCATTTTGGAAACCAAGTCCTCGGACTTGCTCCAGAAATCCATGTGACACAGTGTTGCAAAAATGTTCAATCCAAAATACAAAGGAGACGACAACAATGATGGCAACTGATAGCCGGTTGAGCCCTGCTAAATCTGCCACAGCAGCACTTGCTGGACAGGGTCCGCCCAAATTCTGCAAATATCGGAGAAGTTTCGAAGGTCTGGCCGGATGTCATCTCAAGCACCAGTTCTTCGAACTCCAGGCAGGATGATCCTGTTGACCATGGCCTAAAGTTTTCCTTTTTATTAGGTGGGTCGGCCCTGCACATCAATGCCAAATCTTGGTTGGAAGCCACTTCCCCAAACCAAGTTGACCTGCATCTTTAAGGGGGGGGGGGTAAACCCTACGCGTCGAACCTTTTTGTTTCTCGACGGATTTTTTGAAATTTTGCAGGTGAAAAGAGCATAAAAATGATGAAGATTGACATATTAACATGTTAATTTGCGTCACCGGAGTTACAGGCAAACATAGGCGGGAAAAAGGCCGCCGGCAAAAATGCATCTCCTCCTAAACCTTCACCCAAGGGTCCACCATGAGTAGAGCTCGTTGGAAGCAGGACTGCTCAAGAAGATGGAAATGATAAGAATGCCCATTCAAAATAAACTTTACTTCTGTATTAAACAACTGTCAAAATTCTCTGAACAAAATAAGATAACAACATACCAACTTGACAATTCTCCAATTAGATAGGTAGGTGAATGAAGCCATATTTCACCCAGTGGAAGAAAAGTACCTTATCTACAGCATTATGGAGCCACTTTTGCCAATTTGTATCCTGATTATTTGTATTCAATTTGTATCCAATTTATTGCAGAATAAGCGTGACCGTACCGCTAAGCGCCTAATATTTAGCTGATTTTCTGTGGTCGCAAACTAATAAAACCAAAAATAGAGCTTAAAACTTAAAAACGGCTCTATTTTCGGTTTCCTCATGAAAAATTGGTCCAGTACACCAAATTTGAACTTTTGCATGAAAAATTATGGGAGGAGATGCATTTTGAATGCTTTCGCTTTTTGAAAAAAGAGAAATGCGAGAAAACCGCAAATGTTTAGTGTCGAGAACGTAAGAAAACCAATGCAACTGAGTTTCAGATAATCGGCTCTATCTTGAAAACTATTCAAGTTACAGAAAATCTGAAGAGAGTTTTGGAAATGGCAAAGTCTGGCCTATAACATGAACATAAAAAGAAAAAAAAACAAAACATCTTTTTTCCACTTTTTTGCCAAAACCCATGGTTTACCCCCCCTTTAAGCATGTAAAAAGGGACAGCCGAGACAACTCTGGTCATTTTTAGAAAGCAGAGCAGGACAAGAACTCTTGCGATCGAGGCCTTTTATCTTTGACGCAGTGTTCATTTTTTCGGCAAATTTGGAGGACAAGTGACTGTCGTCCAGTTGGAAGTGTCTGTGAGTATGCTCAAACAACAGAGTGATTCGAACACAGACTGCGTAGTCGGAGGGTCATAGTCCAGATCCGCAACTCGAGGGTTTGAGCACCGGACCACATGTGTCTCTTGTATGTCCTTTCCACTGCGCATAAATCAGAAAATAAAAACATGAAAGCATATCGTATTGCACTTGATTCCATCTCATCACTGCTGAAATCATAATCTTGTTGTCGTTGTGCTGCACGATCAGTGCATCAATGGAGAGCAAAGTCCACCTGGGAAACAGTTCTTCCAAATCTGTTTGGCCAACGGAATATTTTTTTTGCTTTTAGGTAATCGTAAAAATCCAAAACTAACGCAATCGATATGCAACGAGACAGTGGAATCAACTATCCTTGGAATCTTTAAGCATCATTTTGGAAAGTCACGTGCATACCAACACACAAATCATGTTCATGATTAGGTATTAAATCCTGGGTCTCGATAGCTTTGCTCTACTTCGACCTGAACCACCTCATGGGAAAGTAAACAGGTACAATCTGGAGTTGCTCATAATAATTCCGACTGAGCATCCTTGCTCTAACGAATCACTGCAGAGCTCCAGGGACGTCATTTAAGGCATTCAAATAGAGGGCATTCTTCAGGAAAAGAGGACCTGGGACCAACCCATCTGGTGGGTATGGAGGAGAAGCTCGCCAGTAAAGGTAAGGGTATCACCCTTCGGACCATTTTCGGTTCCTTTTATTCTATACAATTGGCCTTTGGCAGGGTGTTAGAGTGTAAAAAAAGATTTTTTTTGGCACTTGGTACATTGCAATATCTTATTCCTATGAAGAGTTATGAGTAAAAATGTACCGCGTAATGAGCGTATACTGAAATTAACAAAACTTGAAAAGTAATCGAGGTATCAAGCTGAAATTTGGAACAAACACCCTACGGAAGTGCATCTAAAATCTGGACTACAATCATAACAATCGCTCATCGTTTTCTGATATTTTTACAGCAGTAAAATTCAGAAATGCAATGAAGCGATAGAATTTTAACAATGAAGTTACAAAAAGACAGGTTATTATGAAGATAGGGTCACAATTCTAGTCCAAAATTTTGCCCAAGGTTTCAGGATGACGTGGTAAAAATTTCAGCCAAATCGGACCAAAATTACTAGAGTTTTGTGCAGAAATAGGTCGAAAAACGTGGTTTCGATAAAAAAGCGATGAAAGCGAAAGCGTTTTTGGCAAAAACAGTTGAAAATGGTGTGGTGAGTCGGATCTTCAATCGAGCATAGTTCGGTTAATTTTCATCCGATTTGCATGAAACAAAGACAAAAATTATCAGGATAAAGCAAAGTTTTTTGACATGTAAAAACATTCAAATGTGTTTTTTGGCCACTTTTCACATTTGAAGGGTGCTACCCTTACCTAAATGGGATTTGGGACGGAGCCCCTATGGGGATCAATGAACACATGGCGGGGGCCTGGAGGATGGGGAAAAGGCCCAGATGCTGAAGCAAATTTGAAATCTGGGGCTTATTTGGGGTGCAATATCGATGTTGTGGGTAATGGTGAACTGGGTCATGGGTTATGGTTCACACTGAAAATGGTGATATGGAATTGGCACCGCTAAAACGAAATCAGCAGTTTCAATCATCTTTTGTGATTTCTTTGCCATATCAGACAATTGAAAGGCAATTCCAGCATTGTGGATTCACGAATTTCCGTGAATATCGCCGGTTCCCGCGAAATGCAGCCTGTTCTGGTGATAATGTGCGAAACCTCTGCATTTTCCCTTTTCAAGGAATGCAATTCCCTGCTGCAAACCTGCAGGTGTCAAGCGTGCGCAACAGCAAGCAGTTAGAGATCCTTTTTTTTTTCTTTTGGAGATTCAAACCACTGAACCTGAAGCACATAATTTCTTATCCCTCCCACCACTGACTTTTGACCAAATACCTTGAAAGGCAAAGCCTTTATATATTTGAATAGTTAGGCTTGACTTACACTTGCTCAAGGCAGACAGACAAAAAAAACAAGGAGTGGATAAAAAAAATCAAAAACTGATGCTTAAAATGCAAATTTAGATTGCCTTTCCAGATTATTATTATTATTATTAATTTGCAGGGACGTTGTCCGAATTATATGTCAGATGAATTATATGTGGCGCCATCAACACTTTTTATTCTAATTTGCACATAGACATGTGGCGCCATCTGCATGTTCCATTCTAAAGTGTAAATTGAAACGTGGCGTTTTCGGCAGGTTCTTTTTTTCCACAGTCAAATCACGGAAATTTTCTGGCTTTTGAGCGAAATTTTCAAAGAATTGTATCCATTTTTTGCGTGCTCTAGTTATGGCCTAATGGGGCCAAATTTACCACCAGAGTGAGCCAAAATGCAAGTGCTAGGGGAGACTAGCGAGCCACTTGGGGCATTTCTCATCAGAGGCAGATACCCTTCTGCCCCCCAATATGACGCCCGTGCTGAACTCAAAACAAGCTATTGATCAATCATAAATGGTCACAAGTAGTGTTGCCAGGCTGAAGCACTAAGCAGTGGAGACAAAACTTACACGTATGCAACCTGAGATGCTTTTTCAAATTCTGAGGATGTGCCGATTTGTAATCGCAATAGCCACAGCTAAACGGTTCTCTCCAGTGTGAATTCTGTCGTGGCATATGAGGGCCGCTTTGTACACGGTTGAAAAATCACAGATGTTGCATGCATATCTTCTTAAACTGGATGTTGCTTCATGTTTTACCGCATCATTTGGTGAGGGAATATTGTTTGCAATTCGAGATTCTAAGCCACCTGCAAATCGTTAAAATATTCAGAAGAAGAAAAAACATGGGACCAAAGACCTTCAATTGTTGGGAACAGACACGGAACACAAAATGAAAATACCTTAGGCCTAGCAAAAACAGTTCACTGTATGTAGTTACAAACTAGGAAGGAGTCTTTCAGAGTGATGAAGTCTGAATTTAGGTCTGAGTTTAGGGATGCAGAGATTGAGTAATTCGGTTTCGAAGAGAATTTCGACATTTAATGTAGTTTATAAATACGAGTGAAGGAGCTGGTTCCACTCATCGGAAGTTCCTTTCTACTCGTGAAAGAAAATTTTCTAACATCTCTCTTGATGGGCATAGTCCCAACTTGAACATTGTACGGTTTTTACAGGGAAAGGGTAGGTAAATTTATGTGTGGGATGCACTGGCACTGGCCTCCAGAATTACTCGAGCCTAAAAAAAAGGATATGAGCCTCTGTCCTTTCCCACGTTCGGCAAGTCAGCCCCAACCCAATCTCTTGACCACGGCAGAAACATTGGGAGTTCTCCCATAGTCACAACAACAAAACTTGCTTCCCTGCGTTGAATTTGTCAAGACTTAACAGTGTGATATCAGGCAGGGTTCCCAGATTGGTAAAGCATACTATGAATTTAAATGTGTGATGGAGTGATGTGAGTTACCGAATCTGCACAGGGCATTTCCTTCTTCATTAGGTACTCTTACCAAATCAAAGAGCTTTTGAGGCCTCCTTGCAGTTTAATCACCCAGGTCAACAACTCCATTGCACGCAGCACAACTTTCCAAAAGGTTTGAGTGGCTAATCGTATCAAAAGCTTTAGTAAAGTCCGTCACGACGGCATCCACTTTGGAACCACGATCCAAGTTAAGGGAAAGTTCCTGTATACGACTGGTTTGTACAAGAATTTGTTACATTTTGGGTGCAAAAGTGCAGCTTTCTGCAAAAATTTAGCAATTGGGGATATTTTCTAGGTAAACCCCATATCCACCCCTGTGGAAGAGTGATTTACTACCGTCGTAGAGTGTGGCACCACACTTGCATTGGTATCAAAGGAAGCTTGTGTTGGGAAAAAAAGCCAGGTAAAGGTGATTTGCAAAATGCTCTTTAAAAAAGTGAGGAGAAAAATTTTTCTTCCAGGTCCGATAGAGTTCCCGAAAGCATTTCGACAATTTTTTTTTTTTTTTTTTTTTTTAGATAGAAGCTACTTTATTCGTGGAAATTCCACTCCATGAAGTTGCTTCTATCTGAAAAAAAAAACGGTGTTTTTGGGAACACTTTATCGATGACACTGGAACAAAAAATGCCTCTTTCTTTTGGCTCGCTATCTGTTCACCTCATTTTAAACACAGATTCTTCCACACTCCACATTGTTTTAATCAAAATTTTATGTTGATTTTCCTAATTTTCCATGGATTTTCCACATTTTTTAAATTTTTTTCCATTTCCCTTTCTTTTCTGCATTTTGTACAGATTTAGCAAAATGGGATATTTTCTGCATTCTGCACAGATTTTTAACACTTTTTTTCATAGATTTTTTTCTGAATTTAAACACCACTTGCATGGGGATTTAAAAACCACAAAGAGGGTTACCAAAATTTGATGCGAGAAGGTGACATTGCTGATGCCCACACACCAACACGAACACACCAACATGAGTAAACTCACAAGCAGGATCAAAAATAGTTCTGGTTTTCGGGATGGTCCTCACAGCTTTCGGAAGAACCTTCGTCCGAGAACTTTCCTCCTGCGAGGTCAACGCTAGCGAACATGAAATGTCCAGGTTCAAATTGAGTATTCCAATCAGGTGGATGAGATCTCCGACTTGGTCGTCGATTCCGACAGAAACTTCGCCATTGTAGAGCAAAGTCACAAGCTGCTCCAAAACTGTCTTTTCAACTTCAGGCAGGAGGAGGCAGATATCGTCGGAGCAGCCACAAGGGGAAATATCAGCGAGTAGAGACTTCGCCATGGGACTGAAATAGGGGGGGGGGGGTAATAGACTAGTTTTTATCTAAATTCAAAGAAATCAACAACGGATTACCTTTACCGAGCAGTTTCGATGATTCATTCACTCATCTTCATGTTGGACAGTCAAGCCAACATTTCGGATGCATGGCACCAGATCGAGTGGGAGAGACTCATCTGGTGCCATGCATCTCGTGCACTCGCATTATCCACCAAGGGTAATGTTTTAGCGTAAACACACCTCCGAACCTATCCACCAAGCGTGATGTCTAAATGTAAAACACACCTTTAAGTTTCCACTCCACCGTTTACAGTTTGTTTGTTAGCAGGATGACCATTCAGTTTTTTCGTGAAGTTGATGTGGCAAAATCGAAGTTGCGTTTTTCACTAGCGTCTTTTCGTTTTGCCACGCACAGTCTTGCAATTTTTTGTTTCTTTTGCCATGTTTCATCCATCCTTCTTTCAATCATTTGGTTTTTGTGTTTCATTCGCTTTCTTCTTCTCGCATGTCACTTGTTTTAATCAACTTTCACACACACAAAGGAACACACGTCCCTTTCTGTCATTCTTTTCTCTCTGCTCATTTTTCTTGGCTTGTCAGCTCAACAATGAATCAATAAAAAAACCATCCTTAGTGTATCTTTGGCATCTTTGAACATTGCAAGAAAAACATCTTAACAGTGTTGATCTTTTGAGCACAAACCAGGCTTGCCTTGTTCTGGGCACGATCCACAGGCCCATGAGCAGCGTGGAGTAACCAACCACTTATTGTTGTCCATGACGTGGGGAAAGTCCACAGATAAATTTTTGACACACATCAGAGGTCGCAAAATGTGCGTAAGACACACTGGATTTAAAGTGTCCCCCCTTTTTACATGGTAAAGAAATGCAGGATGCATTTCAGAAGAAATGCATCAGTCTTCCTGCAGAAGAAAGAAATGCAGGAAGAAATACAGGATAAACATGGTAAAGAAATGCTGTTCCTTCTGTGCAAGAGAATGAGCCTTTACCAAAAAGAGCTAAGAGGCTTCTTCCGTGTAAAGAAAGGACTTTGAAAGTGCAAATATGTCTTTTCTTCATTTGGAGTGGAAGGATGGGCGTTCCCACTGACCTCAGCCTATGAACACGTATTTTCTTAAATTGTCATCTAAGTGCCCCATTGCCAGCTTGCAGCCCTCTTTTCACTGCACTTCGAGCACTGCTGGAGGTACAAAAGTGCTACATACTTCCATGCAGCAAAAAAAGATTCTTCGAACATGACAAACACGCTTCTGGGAAAAAAACAAAACAGAAAAAAAAAAAAATATTGCACTGCATGGCAACTCACCTCAGAGCAACAAGGATCGATTTATGGATGGACAAGTGGTAGTTATCTTTGCAAATTATTTTCAAATCGCAATCCTTTCCCCGTTTCAACATCTGACTGAAATAACTCAAGATGTGGTCTGGTCTCTGAACGAGGGTTGCAGATGCCTGATCACCATCTTCAATCCACAGTCGCTGGTGACACAGCATGATCTGTTCAGGTTTCACATCGTTGCCTGCATCATTGTCATCTTTGTCGCCCGTCCTGGTGTCAGAGAATTCTGAAATGTAGGCCGTTTAACAGGGTGTGGAAGGTCTAATGGTTGCAAACTCACCAGGGGTCAAATTGCAGAATAAGATATGTCGGCCCGGTAGATACCTTAAAAAGGAAGGGACATCGTCATGAAAAGGGTAATTCCAGTTTGGCATTAGGGAACCTCCACAGTGGGCAGTGTTGAAAGGGATAAATTTGGTGGACATATCGTGTTTCTTTGCTTGCATATTCATTCTTTTTTGTTGGCAGCAGTTGGCCGGCAAGTTAACAAAGGGAAGCCAACATCCACAAAAAGAAAGGGCATGGTTAATCAAATTTCCAGGAATCACAACTTCATTTCTGTCCCCATCACACTTCTTCAGTTGCCACATGACAGGGAACCCGATCGTGGTGGCAAGACGAACCCGCAATTCCTGGTTCCGGAACAACCACAAATAAACAGATTTGGATTGGACAGATTGGAAATTTGATTAACCATGCCCTTTCTTATTATTGTCTGCGTGAGCCACACTTTTGGCTTTTTGCAGAGGGGCGGCTTTGTCAGGTATTAAGGTGTTTGGTCCTGGCATAGCTTGAACCCTCAATTGGAATGTTGAACAGTTCTTGGTGCTGGTTATCCACGGAATGGTGATTAAATGCAGCCTTTTTCAATTAATATGATTTCATAACTGAGGGATTTTCTGTTTGTTTGTGGTTGATCTGGGTTCGTCTTGCCACTACCATCGGGCTCCCAATGTGGCAACCGATGAAGTGTGAGAGGGACAGAAATGAAGTTGTGATTCCTGGAAATTTGATGATTCCGTCATGCTCTTTCTTTTTATTATAAGCTGAGAAAGGTGAAATTTGGCATCCTCACTGAAAAATGTTGCTACGTGTATTTTGGCTGACACAGGTGAAATTTTTGAATTGGCTCCACCTATGAGCCGAAAAAAGGACAATTTTTGTATACATTGGTACAGCACAGGCAAAAAATGTTTGCCATGTCTGATCTCCAGGAACCTGGAACTAAAGTCGCGTAAACTTTTTTTGGCCATGTCACCAAACTCAACAACCACTTGTCCCAGAAAGTTGAATTTTCATGGTATCGCTACAAAATGGGAAAACCAAATTTGAATAAAATTGGCTAAGAAAAACGGAAGTTTGTATTTAACCTCTGCCCCAAAAGATGACTCAACATTAACGCATTTTAAGGCGGGTACGTTCGGATCAGTGATTTTGAGCAAAAATCGTTTTTGAGATTTTTGGTTTTTTTTTTGCTGAAATCTTTACTATCATAATTTTCAAACCTCAGGTCTCTTCTTGCGTGGTTCTTTCACAATTCCGTTGTGACCGAGAGCATCTCTGTTTGCGCTTTGCACAAAACGGACATTTCAAATGCATTTTTCTCGCTTTCTGTTTTTTTGACCTTCGGATAACTTTGAAGCTAGATCTCAGGGATTTTACATGTCAGAAAGGAATTTGCATACTTATGTAAAAACTTGTGGAAAATTGGCCTACAGTCGGAATTTGGTTTTTTTTCGACTACACTGTCATATTGTTACTTTTTTCGAAAATGTCACATAAAAACCGCACAATCTATAGTGTGTTTGCATACATAGAAATTATGGGCAAAAGAGTGAAAATATCGAAATTCTGGCTCTGTGGGCC
The DNA here is from genome assembly GCA_030068105.1 of Sinentomon sp. SZTP_YWyxl. Lineage (NCBI taxonomy): Eukaryota > Metazoa > Arthropoda > Protura > Sinentomata > Sinentomidae > Sinentomon > Sinentomon sp. SZTP_YWyxl. The sequence goes on along the minus strand of JASGXE010005012.1, from coordinate 16,227 downwards.
AAATTTTAGGAAATTTTCAAGTGGTTTTGATCCATGATATGCTTATTTTCACTGTGTCTTCATTGAGATCTATCGTGAAAAAGTTTAGTTAATTTTTCTACTAAATTGCATTTGTGAGAGAACCAAGAGATTGTTGTTGCCATAAACTTCACCACAAAATTTCATCAAAATCGGTTGGGAAACAAAAATGTTCATTTGTGAACGCACCCCCCCCCCCCCCCCCCCGTTGAACAATTTCCCTATCTTTCCTCATCTCAACTTCACAGATATCATGATTCCAGTTGTCTGTTAGACACAGTTCTATTTTTCTTGGGGAGAGTTACTCGTATTATGAAAATTCAAATTCCGTATTTCTCAACCGATTGAGTTCATTTTTGGTGAGCATGTTTGGGGGCATCACAGAAGTGTGTTCACAAAGTTTCAGCCTCGTAGTTCATCTGGTTATGCTTTGGCAGCCATTTATTTGAAAATTTCCTTCAGGAACCTTTGATCAGTGCCTGGTAAAAGTCGAGGGTATTTTCAAGAATGTGAGAATGCATTAGGTAATGCTTGAAAATTCATGAAAGATTGAGAGATGGAGCCAGAATTTTGATATTCTTACTCCTTCGATGTGTTTTGGCAGTTTCATTCACACCTGCGATGGCCAAGCACCAAATTATCTTGGAACGAGCCACAGTGCACTTTGGTCAAGAAATCTGAAATTCCAACCCTGTCACTCAATTTGGGACATCTTTCCATCCAGTATACCAAATTTGACCTTGCTTCCTTTGGAACTTGCTGAAAACACCAATCGAAAGTTCAAAATTGCACCGAAAAATAAAACTGGCAAAAAGATGATTGAAAGTCAGTTTTCAGCATCGATCGCTTCATGCCTAGCGATTCGGCATTTTTGGTCAAAACTAAGGTTATTGTCAAAATCGAGCTCGTACTCGACTTTCACGTATCTGAAATGACATTTTGACGTCAAAAAATAAAAAGTTAAAATTTCAAGGAAATCCATAAAATTTGGGTGCCTCCCCCCTTAAGAGGTGGCATTTAATGAGAGTAGATGACATTACAGAAGCATTTTTATTCAGTCGGTTGATTTTATTTTTAGTGGAAGTTTGGTTATCAACAAAAACAAGTTGAAGCGGCAGGAAATTTGTTCCGACAGTGAGAAGCGGAGCGGTGCCCTGGGATGACTCGAGATGCCGAATTGGGTGTCAAAACCATTAATTGGAATGGGCCAGCGAAAAAAAATCCTCAAGAAAAAAATAAGATATCATGACCGGAGGAATTGAACCAGTCGTCTATTCGAAATCTTCTAAATCCATTCCACCATTCAACACAGCATTTGGGAAAGTGCTGGGACAAGCAACGACTAGTTCCAATTCAAATTCAATTGAAGAGGTAAAAGTGCATCCTAAGCATCCTGACAAAAGACAAAAATGAGGAAAAATAGTGTAAAGGCCTCACCTGGGTGTTGCCGTTTGACATGATCCCTCAACTGGTCGGTACGGGCACATTTATACCTGCATACGTGACAGTTATAAGGCTTCTCTCCGGTATGAATTATCTGGTGCCTTATCACGTGCTCCTTTCTCTCAGAGGAGTAGCCACAAATATCACAGTGGAATTTTCCATCACGTTTCGTTTCCATTAGCAATCGCGAGGCACTTATTGAACCTGTGAAAATGTTAAAAACAAAGAGAGATAAGCAGAGGGCGAAAAATGGTGACATCGGGCAAATGGTTTTCATTTTGTCGCTGGACAATATGTTTTAATGATTCAAACGGTGATGGCGCAATGGAAGCCTCAGTGATAAAAAATGGAACCATGACAGGAAAGGAGAGAAGGGAATGAGTGAGGAAGAGACAAAGGCTACGGAAAAGATTAGAGCCGTCAGATTAATTGTTGCAAAGCCAGCATTTAAGACAGAAAGAGTGGATGAGAGTGAGGGCAGGAAACATATTATTAAAACAAAGACTAACAGCCAAATCCGTTTGTTGAAAAGCGAAGAAACGCGACGTTTCGCTCCCCCTTCGTGGAGCTTCTTCAGGCGGCAAACACCAAGGAATGACTGACGTCCGATTCTGAGTTGAGCTGAGACCTGTGACCGTTGCGGTTTGAGCAGTTGGTGGTCGGGTGCGGGTGGGGAACGCCATAACTCAACCAAGGCCGCTCTTCAAGCCGAAATCCAGTACATCAAGGCCGCCTGTATCTCAAATGGCTTCTCCCCAACAACAGCAAACAAACTTACACGGAAGGCAATCCAAAAATTCCATAGAGCCAAAAAACACCACCTCTCATTACCTCCAATCCAGCCCCCGAAGAACCTCCCACCGTCGGTCTGAACTTCACGCCCGGCCTATCTACAACCATAGCGCGCATCCTCGCCCCACATTGAATTCGGATCGCTCACAAACCAGGCCGCAAGCTCAAATACAGTTTCCCCACGGCACCTCCCTGCGCCAGGGAAGGCCCCTCTGTCTACAGCATCCCATGCTCCAACTGCCAGCAGGAATATATTGGAGAAACAAAATTTCCCCTGCAGCACCGATTGAAACAACACCAAGCTGACATTCGCCTCAACCACCCCAAGACTGCTTTAGCCGACCATGCCATAACAACCAAACACAAAGTTGATTTCGCCAATGCCCGAGTCATCGCAAATTGCCAGCCAACAAGGCAGCGCAAACACATGTAGTCTTTCTTCATCATCACCACAAAAAACGCCATGAACATACCCCGGAACGCTCACAGCATGGAGGCCCACCCTGCCCATCCTCTGCCGCCATTTCCCGACCACCAAACGACCAACACATGAACCAGCAAGTAGCAACAGCCAACGAATTCAAATTCCAATTCCCAAAACTTCCCTCAGCAACAGTCTCCAAAGAAGAGTTCAGTCTGGACCCGGCTGCATCCACCCTCGACCCAACATAACAACCATTCAACCCACCCATCCCCCATCCCCTTCCCATTCCAAATTCGCTGTTCCCCACTCGCACCCGACCACCAACTGCTCAAACCGCAACGGTCACAGGTCTCAGCTCAACTCAGAATCGGACGTCAGTCATTCCTTGGTGTTTGCCGCCTGAAGAAGCTCCACGAAGGGGGAGCGAAACGTCGCGTTTCTTCGCTTTTCAACGAACGGATTTGGCTGTTAGTCTTTGTTTTAATATGTTTCCTGATATCCCCGTTCGTGGTGCACGTGCCGATATTGTGAGAGCGAGGGCATTGAGAATGGCCACAATAACACTAAAGGGATATTCTGTGTGGTCAACAGGTGTCATGTCAACGAAGGAGCGTTGATTTTGCAAACTTTCTGATCGAATTTCACTGCCAAGATTTTTGCGTGTTTTGTTTGCATTAATCTGAAAAGGCCGATCAAGCTCAAGCTATTTGTTTGTTTTGGTAATTTTCACTAGAATGTGTTCCGACGAATTATCAATTTCTCTGGTAATAATTGCTCTTTAATCTGGCGGCGTCCATGCTCTGATGCCCACGCCAGGATGTCCCTGCCCCATGCAAAGTGTCATCAAGCACTCATTTGCCATTAATCGTTTGAAGAATGCAATCTGTGGAAGAACAAAGCGTTGCTAAATTTGCTCAGTGTTGAAAATTTCCAGATGGATTTGGACGATCTTGGTATCCAAAAAGAGCTAGTAAAATGCAGACTACAATTTTCAAATTTCAATTTTAAAACGGTATTGGGAAACAAACACCGTTTCTAAGGCGGCCAAAAATTTCAGTTCTTATCTTTGCACAATGGCCCTCTGCATGAAATTTTCAGTTGTAACAGCAGGTCAGTCTGTGCAAAGTTGTGCACCAATATCTCTCCGATCTTTTTGACACCAATGTATGCAACGCAAAAGCTATCGGTTTTCAAAAATTCTTGGCAAGTTTTTGATGCCAGAGCGGTTTTCGTTAAAGGTCCAAACAAACCATGCCCAACAATATCAAAACCAACACCGGAAAATAAGCAAGAAGCCGAGCATAGAATAGAGTTCACATGTCACTTTTAAACCTACCTGAGTGGGATTTCAAATGCTCCCGTAGATTAACATAATAGGCCGTTTTGAAATTGCACTCCTTGCATGAATAGGACTTCACCACAGTGTGAACTCTCACGTTATGCCTGATTAGCGAGTCTCTTGATTTTGCAAAATAACTGCACTTATCACATGGATACTTTGCACTACTCTTTGCTTTACTCAACAACTGGTTTCGTTCATCACAATTCCTGGCATCACTTTCTGATTCTTCACCTGAATGTGGATGGAAATTTAACAAAAATAGTGACATCAAGACCACAAAAAATACCTAAACGCCAGAGAGCAACCATGATAACAGACTTTTGATGTTTCAGAGTGTACGGAAATTGTTTTTTTTTTCTTCCAATTTCCCTGACTCAATTTAATCAATAAAATTTAAAACTAACAATGTCACATGTTACGTGCCTTACTGATGCGTAGGAGTCTACACAATCATGCTATGCCCCAAATTGTGGACATTTTGGAATGCTTTAAGCAATTTTCATGGCACATAAAAGCCGCTTTCCCCATTTACTCGATGAAAATTTGGATCGGCAGATTGTGAAATGTGCAGCAAACTCGCTCTCTGAAGAAGGTTTCAAACCAGGATGCTCAACCTGGATACAATTCTTTTTCTTTTCATCCAGTCTGAATTCCATGATGCAGGTTTGTTTTCCTGACATTTCAAAAACTGAGGAAAAAGCACCAACAGTCTGAATCCAAGGAAGGACAATTAAACTGGCTTTAGCATGGTTTTCCTGAATGAAAATCTGGAGTAAGAACAGAATTGGCTGTTAAGGTTATTGAAAAGGGGAGAAATAACATCTTTTAGACAAAAATTGGGCAATGGGGTAAAGACATTATCGCTTTGCTATTTTCGAAGATGTTGACCTCAGTTGACAAACTCTTCACGTGCCAGTTTTGAGAAAAATGTCAAATTCTGAAAACAATTCCGTGACATCTCTAGAATTTCCATGAAATCCCAGACTTTTCTAGTCAAGTTGCAATTCCCTGACTTTTCCAGATTTTCCACATTTGCAAACACCCTAGCTTCTCCAGCCTCAGAAATCCAACAAGATGTCATTGGTCGACAGAAAGCATGCCGCCATCGAAATGGCATTTCCACAATGCCAATTATTGGCATCTAGTGAATCGTCAAAAAGGCCATTAACTGATGTTAACGCCCAGTCTCCGCACTTCGTTCAAATACAACAGTTTCAAATTCACTTCAGTGGCTCTTCTTGACCCCACCAGAGGACCGTATTATTCCATCCCACTCAAATTTTCTTCGTACAACCCAGAAATTTACCATTTACCATGAAACATGGATTTTTCCAGCCGACTACAACCTTGAAATCAATCACGAAAAATCACCAGTCTGGCTAAAGTATCGCAAAAACATGCACCCAAGATGAAGTGAACAATTCAAAAAAGGTTGATTAATAATGATTCATTGGATGTTGGAAATGATTCATTGATGGTTGGAGTTGATTCATTGACAGTTGTAAATGATTCATTGACAGTTGTAAATGATTCATCGACAGTTGTAAATAATTCATTGACAGTTGTAAACAATTCATTGACAGTTGTAAATAATTCATTGACAGATGTAAATAGTTCATTGACAGTTGGAAATGATTGACTGACAGTTGGAAATGATTCGTTACTTTTACTCATTGACAATTGGCAATTATTCACAAATAGTAGGAAATGATACATTGACAGTTGGAAATTATTAACTTCAGTTGAAATGATTCATTCACAGTTGCAAATTATTCACTTGACAGTTGGAAGTGATTCATTGGTCGCTGGAATCGCTTGATTGACAATTAGGATTGATTCACTTTAAAAGGAAAAATCTTGTCAGTTGATCGTTGAAAGCTAATTTTCCATAATATACTGATCTTTTATCCCAGCAGACACAAGAAAAAATCCTAGCAGATGTGAGCTTTCCATCAAAATAAACCGGAAAAAAGGATGAAATCGAAGTGCATTCATCAACACTGCCAAGTTATTTTGAAAGTTGATTGAGCACAGACCCGAAAAAGCAAGCATACTCTGAGACTCATATGGATTTTGCAAACTCTGGTTCTGGATCCTGATGGAGCAACGTCAGTTATTTTTTTAAAAGTGCTGAATCGCCACAAATTTCAAAATTTCAGCGCAGCATGTCCGAAAACAACAAGGTTTCACTTTAAAGACATTTGTCAAAATATTGGGAAGATGGGTATGTTGTGATCCAAATAAAGCAAACATTGGAACATTGAACTGTTCCAATTTGATGGACCTGATACATTATTGCAGCGTATTCTAACACAGCAAGAAACTTTGGAAACTCCACCGAAGGGTGTTCCCACATTGCTTGCAGAGGTCTCGGGAAAACTTTCAGCCAAAAGAAGGTCAATTATGAGATAATTATTTTCCCTTTTCGTAATTCAGTTTGGCAGGGAAGTCACCCGATGTCAAGAACAAGTTGGAAAAAGGAAAGAAGTGAAAAACTGGGTGCTGAACAAGGTTTTTAAATGAAGGATTGAGTTGCAACTGAACATCATTGAATGGGAAATAAAAAAAAAAAAAAAAAAAAGACACTAAACTGAAAACGCTAAGCAGATCAGTCAACCAAATACAGGATGGTACTGTGACCTGTCCCACAAATGTGGCGGGGAATCATTCCCTGCCACATTTGTCCCAACAGTGCCGTTTCAAAAGACAAGAAGAAAAAAATATCCACAAACCTTTAAAATCTGTTTCAGATAACATTCGGAATGCCTTTGGTAAATCGTATCTCATCGCAGATTTCTCAGCATCGGTGGCAAACCCACACGAAATGTCCGGTTCCAAATCAAGCAGCTTGAACAGGTGGACGAGGTCGAGCACTTGCTCCTCGTTGGAGACCACCAACTCACCGAAATACAACAGACCAACCAGCTGCTCGAGAGTAGACTTGATAACATCAGGCAGAACCTAAGCACACTTCATCACAGTGCTCGCAAGAAGCACACTTGGAAAGGACTGAAGAGATCAGTGAACTAGGATAGGAAGATGGGGGAAAAAGCAAAAGACAAAGCAAGCAATTGTAGCATAACACAAGAGTAGTGACTTCGAACACACAAGAGTCTCTCAATAATTATGAACTTGAATCCCGTCGGCCGACCAATGCAAAAAGACAAAGCAAGAAGCCCAGCATACTCTATCGTGAAGTTTTATGCAGCATGACCCATGACATGTCCCTTTGCGGTGCTCGACTGGGCCTGAAGACATGAAAGATGTTAATCATATTGTGTTGATGGTGGCAAAAACTTTAATTTTTAATCCATGCGATTTCCATCCAAAAAGCACCATTGCGTCTCAGAAAATAAACTCAAATGACAGTGCTGCATCTTCACATTTTGCTGCCACGCCTTCGAAATAACTAGCCAGTAACAGCATCCCTGCTAACTCTCGACTGGCCTGGTGGTTTTTTTTGCCCTGTGGGGTGAAAAAAGTCACAGAAAAAGAAAAAAGGCTTTGTTTCTTCAAAACCACTGGAAGTAGTTGTGGAGATTTTCTTTTTTGTGGGAATGGGATCCCTCCGAAAAAGAAAAGCTCCACAACTACTTCCAGTGGTTTTGAAATCATCAATGTAGATCTCTCCCGTCTGGGAGAAAGGTTTCTGCAGCTCTAGTCTCTACTTCTCTGAACTCTCGGTGACCCTTTTAGCGGGGGACCCAAGCTTGAGTATCCCAGCACCTCAATAAATGGTTTCTTTCTTTCGTGGCAGACTAATTCTGTTTTGCATTTGCGTAACACTTACCTAAGCGCTTGACTCACAAATTCTGTTCGCATTTAGGTATGCAAGGTTGCGATTCTGGGCAGACGAGTTCTGTTTCAGATTTATGTAAGGTCAGTGTGCATTTCAGTCACCAAAGTTTGATAAGACTTTCATCTGAGCTAAAAAGTGTTACCAGCAAAATGTCAGCTCTCCTTTCCATTAAATGAGCAGGTATCGACCACTTCTGAGCAAAAATTACAATTGTGTATGTCCATGTGAATGTGAATTTATGGTCTAGTGCTCCAATAAATGGAGTAGGGAATATGGCCAAACTTCAAAGACATCCCCACGATTCGATATATACGAGTATCAAATCATGGGAATGCCATACTCGTATATCGATAAATGAGGGTGGTTGAAAAAAGAGAAATGAGAAAACTCTCTGCGGAAGTTGTTTGCAGAAGAAAGAGGTCCTGGGGTTCGGGTTCTATTTAGCCGAGACCATTGTGCAAAGAACAAACCATGAATTCCTGATCTTTCACAGCTCATATAATATTTTTTGGTTCACAAACAAAGAAGTTGCCATGGGAAATAGCTGGTCAAAAGTATTTGCTTAGAACAAATTGGAAGAGAGAAATGTAAGACTTATCCAGCACAACCACATTTCAATTTCTGCTCAGAGAAGGAAGGCAGTCACTCCTCCTCTTGTCACACCCCCCCACCTTGGTTTCAAGTTTCTGTGGTGGTGAGAGAGCCAATCACACACAGCTGATGCTCAAGATGGCCACAAGCAACACATGATACCTGGACCGTCCCAAGCATTTCAATGATAAAAAAAAAAGAATCTTTCTTGGCTGCAAAAAGACTGCATCAGACACAAAACGAGAGCCAGAAGCACCCAAAAGGATTTTCTTCAGATTTCACACAGACAAGACGTGTTGGGGGCAACAAACAAATCAGGGCAGTGAAATGTTCATTCGCATTTCATCTGAGTGACGACGTAGTGCAGGATTCTTTGTATGTGCTCAAATGAATTCAATGAAAACCATACATGCTTTGAGAGCACTCTCAGCAGACTGGCAGCACAAAAAATGTAACCGGGGGCAGTGAGCCTGAAAGCCGACACCCTACCACGGAGCCAGCCAGGTTTTAATGATATTTGATGAATACCAGAAGCCCTTTAGCAATGAGGAGAAGCAATTTTGCTTCCAACAGCCTTTCATGCAAAAGTGAATTCGTTATCAATTTTTGTGCCTATCGTCAAGGGGAAGGGGTCAAGAATGGCAGGAGTGGCAGATTTTGCTAAAAAAAAACATTTGGGTGCATCAACTTTGTTAGTAGTTCTCCCGAGTGGTGACCTTCACCTTTGAGCACAGACCCCCAATTGTCAAATTAATTTGCATCATGAAGCATGTCAGTCAGTGCTCGAAGTGAAAACAGAAAAATGGCAGGAATGCAACACTGAAGGGCTGAAAGGGGAACTTCAATGGCTGTTTAAAGAAATGCGCATCCAGAATCGAAGGCAGTTGGAACTCCTGTTCCCACTCACTTTGAGCCCCATGTCAGGTTACACTACACCGAACAAAAAAACAATCCAGCTCACCTCAAAGAAGCCAGAACATGTTTGTGAACTGATAACTGGTAATTCTCCTTGCAAATGATCTTCATATCACAGTCCTCCATTCCTCTGAGCATCAATTCACGGAAATAGAGCAGAACGTGATCTGTCGGTCTGGTCCGTGATGACAAAGTCACCGGTTTTCCATCACATGTGGCAGAGAGACCATTCGAAAGTTCGTTCTCCTGTTTTAGGTCAGTTTTCAATGACACTTCAGTGCACCATCCACTGAGGCGGTTTACCAGATCTGATTCAGATAACTCTGACATCTCCTCTTCATCAGTCTCCTCTTGTTTGAGCTGTACCATTGACCTCAGATCATCTAGCACTTCCTCTTCGGTGCAGATGGAAGTAGGCCTGCTATCCAAGACATCTGCACAAGTGCCTTCACCCTTCATTCTTCCCGGATTTTGCTTCATTGTAAGATATAATCGTGCATCCTGTGAACGCAATGTTGCGCAAGAATAAAAGATGAAAACAACGATACGTTTGGTAGTTTGTAAAGACATCACGTCAACCATTTGGGTTACAAAACCAATTGGGCATATAATACACCATTTGAGGAGTTTGCTGTCCTCTGCCCGTTTTTTCGACAGGCAGGGAATGACAATCCCCCCACCTGCTGGGTGTGCATTTGCCGTGCTTGAACGCCATGTAGGCTTGCAGCATTTGGCCGTTTCAAGATCAAACAAATATGGTTTCATAGATGGAGAAACAGCAACGAGGGCATCATGAAGAACTTATTCACCCCCTGGGCGATGAGAGTTGGTTTTAGAAGTTGATATGAACACCTCCTATGCAAAGATTTGGAATTGCATGCATGGCAATGGGAGAGCAGTCTGACACAGATCTGCCGGAGAGCAAGACGTTTTCACAAAAAGTTGAAACTTGAAGTCCTTGAAACTTGAAGCGAACAAAAAGTCCAACTTCAGAAGTCAATGCCAATGGAGTAGGCAGCATAAACACTTTAAAATGTTTTTGCAAAAATTTTCAAAATCAATGTCCTGTTTGTGAAAAACGTGTGCATCTTCACCAAAAACCAGATGACGGCTTGCATTGGAAAAAAATATTCAAAAAATTGTGAGCCTGTGGGGTTTTGACCCAGCTCCTTTCGCATAGTAGGCGAGCATTCTATCCGATGAGCCCATGCTGCAGTCCTATGCAAAATGTTTAGAAATTCGTGATAAAAAAAGTTCACGATGTGTTCCATGTTAACACACGAAGAAAAAATAAACGGTGATACAATTTGCTCCGAAGCCCCATTTCCCAGATATGGAGCTCCAAAGTCCCCAAAATGTGCATTTTGGGAAGCTCTGGGGCTGATCACGCTGTCGATACAGGTCCCATTTTTTACGAATTGCTTCTCCAGAAGAAACTGAAAATAAAACACTGAGTGGTCAAATATGGTCCGGTGCCCCAATTTGCTGATATCAACTCCCAAAAATCACCTTGAAGAATGGACTGAAATTTCAGTTCAGCCATTTTTCAGCTTGGGCTGATTTCAGTGTTTGCTGATATGGGGTTGCCAGCAGACAAGCTTGCCCACACGAACGGCCACAATCGGCCATTTTTGACCAACTGAATAATTCAGGACAAACGTTTTTTCTCCGCCCCGAACAGTGCCACTGAAATTAACAAATTCAGCTATTTTGGGAACTCTATACCAGGTGCAGATATACCAATGATTCCGAATGTTTTACCCAATCGCCAATGACCACGTGATGGAGTTCAAATTCATATGATGCTCACCCATTGCAGTTGCCCAGACTGAAATTTCAGTCCCATTCACTAAAGGGATTTTTGGGAGTTCAAGTCAGCAAATTGGAACACCGGTGCACATTTGACCAGTGAAAGTTTTCTTTGGAGTTTTCACAGAACATGTTAACAAATACGGGATCTCCAATGGCAGTGCAATCAATCCCAGAGCTTCCTCAAAAAACAAACTTTTGGGCATGGGGGCTGGGAATTGGTGATTGGAGCAAATTGTTATTGTGTAATTTTCATGCTTGTGTTCTTGGCAAGCACAAAATGGCCGACAGCTTACTGCACAAGCAACAAATCGGTAGGTTTTACCAAGAAAAATTACATTTCAATAGATTTGAAAGGTATGCTGTCTAATAAATAATGTGCACATCTCTGGTTCAATTTTCATGCCGTGTCTTATTTGGTTGACCTCAAGTTCCTGCAAGGCAACATCCAAAAAAGGATTTTTGGTTAAAGCGGATTTTTTCTTCGGGTATGCCATGCCCCTTTAGATCACTACTCTCAAAGCCGGAACTTATGAAGTTCAGGGTTAGCAGTCATCATTGGTACCTTTTTCCAGGGTGGGCATGCCTGTTTTAATTTGATTTCAGTGCCCGATTTGTGGAAAGTTGACTGGGGCGATAAACCTCACTTTTAGGTTTTAATTTTAAGTTAAAATACTCATATTCATGCACGAAACACCTCATTTTTGTGTGAAATATTTTTCAAAATGGCAGGGTATTACCCCCTGTAGATCGCACCATGTGCTGTTAGGCCTGAGTCGCCAAAATTTGCAGCCAAAACCCTAAAATAAAACGACAGCTGAGAACTCAAAGGCAAAAGTGATGCGATAAACAATGATAGCCCAAACTCACATCATGTCCCGATTTTCTGAGCATCGATAAACATTCGAGATAGCAGTCATTTCAAAAATGCAATCGGTCAATTCATCCAAATTTATCATCTAAGACATCATGAATGGTTTTCAAATCTCATGGCTGAAATTTTTATCATTCTGACACCTATTTGGCAAGAGGCCAGCCTTGAAACTACCAGTAGATTAAAAATAAAGTATTCATCAGATATGAGGGTCCATAGAAAAGCTGAATGGTCTGCTTTCAGCCCAAATCTTCATTGCAGTCCTCTGCTTCAAAATACCTCTGCTACAAAATCCACGAACAGGGTTTCAAGGAGCAGAATCTTCTTGGCAGGGGATCTGAGTAACAAAGCTCACCAGCAGATGGAGAAATTCTGATATTTTAGGGTTCATTTTGGGCAAAATTATGGTTTTCCCTAAAAATCCTGCAAAAATCAATATTTCTGCAAACAGGGAGGGGGGACGATTGCCCCTGTCCTCGCTGAATCCGCAACTACAAAAGGTCTCATTCCTCACAGCCCTTTGGCGAACACTGTTCTTGCACGTTGTCGGCTTTTGTCTCATAACCACGAAGGTCTCTGTTGCATTTTCATTTGCATCAGGAATTATTTGCATTGCATTCGTACTTTTCTGAGTGGTTCCTCACACAAGACCCTGCTTTCCCGGCACTTGGTGTGCATATCTGATGATGGATGCAATGGAACTCGAGGCATGGGGTACATCATTTTAATACACACCGGAAAAATGGTGCCAAACGATATAAAATGGCTTCAGAAAGCCAAATTAGGTCAAACCATCCACCAAACCGGCATGGTTTTTGCTGTGCACACCATGCGGCACGCTGGCCGATGCCACCTTTTTTCCACGCAGAAGCTAAGTTGATAAAATTAACAGCTTTGACTTGTCTTGCAACCAGCATTTTTGTGAGGTGGCATCCATATTCAAACTTACGAGTATCACCCCATTTCCATTTGCTTCGGTCGGAGAGCTTTTTTGATTGCGATTGTAAACCTTTAGTTGAGTTTGACACATTGCGACATCGTACATGCGAAATAACAGATGTTAATGAACAAGAGTTCGGTCATCAGTGTCAAAACATCATCTGACCAAAAAGGAAAACATAATGAAAACAAAGAATCCCACTACAAACAATTTGGTCATCATCGCGGAACACAATGCTGTGCATATTTTACAAAAAATCTATTGGAAACGTTCATCCTTTCAGCTGAATAGCCTGCCAGGCAAATTTACATGCCACTTTTCCATCCACACATGCAAACGCATCCATACGTACATCACAACATCTGCCATTGGCTGTAACAAAGCAAGAATTCAACAATTGCCTTACTAGTTCGTTTCTTGACGTGCTTTGAAGATTTTTTGAATGAAAAATAAGCGGAATAGAAATGAAAGTTTTTCCCATTGTGAAATCCAACACGTGAAGTAGAAACGAGGGAAAATCGGTGCACAGGCAAAGAAGAATTAACTGTCGGGCATGTAATCAAATGGAGCAACAATTATTGCAGTTTTACAAAAACTCAACTCCGCAGAAATTGAAGTTTTCCATTTTTAACCTTTCTTGTAATGGGACACTTTATTTCTGCTTGGATAACGGGGGCCACAGTTAAATGGTGAAAACAGTGTTCCCCGACAGCTCTTTTTTTCTTTGCCTGTCACAACAATACAACCAAACATGTCAACAAATATACAGCTAACTTGTCCATTCACACTGATGCACGAATAATGCTTCGTGCAGTTAGGGTGTGGCAATGACAGAAAGACCACTGTAAACTTCCATTCATTGTTTTGTGATCAATCAAATTTCCAATCGATAAAAATTGTGCTCACTGGTCACCATGGCAGGATCCCACTGCTCTCAGCAGAAAGAAATTCCATGGAACAGGTAATAGGTTCGCTCAGCATCAAGTAGTGACCTCAGTGAGATGTCAATTAGACTGAATAAAAACAAAATTGGGAGCATCAATTTCAGCTGAAAAACTCCAGATAGACGTACCGAAGAATCAGAAAGAATTGGATTCCCTAACCACAGCATTTAATAGCATGTAGAGTGGCGGCGGACTTGATGTTCTCATAAATGTCTTTTCCCATTGAACTGTTGCCTCCAACAGGCGGTAAAAAAATTAAATGCCACATTTCAACAAAGCTTTCTCGATGAGTCATGTTTCGACCTCGGTAACAAATGAGGATCTTTAATTTCTGCAGGATGGAGTTTTTTTTTGCTAAAATCTGAACAGTCACATTTTCACATGTGAGTATATCAATTCCTTTGCCACTATACACTTGATATGCTGCATAACCACTTGATCCTTGAAAAACATTAGGCAGTTGTTCATTTCTTGTTTTAGTTTGCTAGACAAGACTGTTGTTGACTATTTTTAAAACACATGTCATTTTTAATCCTGTAGCATCATCCAATTTTGCTGCAATTTTTTGATAAAAAATTTCATTTTCAGACCACATCTTGCTGAAAGAAGTTTAGAAACAAAACCAAACAATAAAAAAACATCGTTTTATTTGGACGCAACAATATATTCTGTACAAAACTTTCACTTTACAATCGTAATGGAAAATGTACTGCGGACCAAAAGGACGCATTTTCGTCGAAACCATCCACAGTACGACTCACTGGCGAATGAGCAAAACAGTCGACTGTGCAACTCACCCTCGGGTTCAACTTAATATCAATTAATGGATAGATTTGCATAGGAAAAATTCATTTCTAAGCATTTTCCGTTACGATTTTGTTCTTTTTCCATTGTTACATTGAAAGACACATCCGTCTATCAAATTAGCCATTGAGTTGAACCTGTCGGTGAGTTGCAATAGGGAATACGGAAGTATGCAAATTGCATTTCGACACGAATGTTTTTTGATATCATTTAGCCTGAATTGAAATCCGTGCTTCCAGCTGACAAAATGCACCAGTCTCTAATTCGCTGCTTTGAACAAATGGTACCAGTAATCAATTCAGAAAGTGGTTTTACCTTTTTGCAATTGGCTAGGGACTGTTGCTGCTTGCCCAGTTTTACTTATTCGCCAGTGTTTCGTGTTCGAAAACTGATAAAACAACACAGGAGGTTGGCGCAAACTGAAGAAAAACAGTCAGGAGAAATATAGAGGTGATATAAATTAACAATCTAATCAGGGGAGACAGTGGTCGTTGAAAAATACACACAAACGATATCGGTTTAACACTAGGAAAGGTATTCCGGTCATTCATAGCATGAATGCAAAAATGGGTGCCTCACAAACTGAATGGGCTCAAGAAACGAAGGGGGTTCGATTTGTGGAACCACTGCAGCTGATTATGAGCAGTGACAGAACAGAACCCAGTCACAACACCCGATTTTTGGACGACAATGCAAGCACTGAAAACACAGGTCTCCAATCAACTGTAGAAGGAGTAAATATTTCCTGGTCGAGCAGATTAGGGATTGAGTTATGGGAGTGCAAGACCTTGCCAATTTCAGAACCCAAGGCTGAACCTGACTCAAGACTTTTGCCAATCCTTTGTGTGGGTTTGCCTAGGAAGTAATATGCCTCGACAATGAGAATGAAGAATACCTAGAAAGGTTCACAAAATTGCAAGTTCCTCAAATCAATCATTCCCGACTAGGTTCCGACTATTCACTGCTGATGCACAGTTGCAGTGGGCTGAGGAAGCACTGTTTTGGCACAACGGCTACTCATTTTTACTGATGTTTTTTTTTTATATGATTATGAATTCTCTGACTAATGTGCCGTAATTCTTGAAAAAATTGCTAAAATGTCATTACATGGAGCAAAAATCTTGATGAAAACCCGTTAGAAGACTCTCATCAAGAGCCTCCCAAGCACCATAGGCTCCTTTTCCATACAGTCCAGCACTGCTTCATTGAATGACCTGTCGTCTGACTCTATATTATCTTTCAAGAGCCATGCACTCTTTCACTCGTAACTTCATGATCAAATGCTCCACAAATCGAACCCAATCAGTTTTCTGAGTGGCAAATAGTTATGTGATGGGCTCATTTTGCATGTCATGAATGCCCAGCATGTCAAATGGGGCGAAGACTTTGGTGAGTTCAACATCCTCCCGTAACACATGAAAGGTGCATGCCTTTCACTGCGGACTGTTGACGTTATATGGAGCTTATCAAAAGTCCTCGAACATAGGCGATTTTACAGGGGCAATCTGATTTCAACAGGGCTTGGTGCAACT
>JASGXE010005011.1:0-25223 GCA_030068105.1 Sinentomon sp. SZTP_YWyxl | reverse complement strand
ATTATAGGAGCTCTTCAGAATAGCCGTGAATAGTGGCAGATGTGCTAATCTGTATTCGCAAAACTACCAATACCAAAATATCCTCTATAGCTTAAAATTTCATAAACAAACTGGGCAAAGTACATGCGCACTGCCTCTCTCTTAAAAATCGGTTTCAAAAAAGAAAATTCACAAACCGGAATAGCCAATTTCCCCCCTGCGGAAACTCCGGCTGTATAATGACGGCGGAATTATCAGCTCATATGTAAAAAGTTGCGGCTGTTCAGATTTTAGTAGAAAATCAATGCTGCGGAAATTAAAGTTCCTCGTTAACAAGCGGGGTCAAAATCTGGAACCTGTAGAAAGCCTTGTTGCAACCTGACGCTTTAATTTCAACAGCCTGCAAAAGAGTAAAATCATAGAAAACAATGTTTCGGAGGCAACAGTTAAATGGGAAAAACACATGTATGGGCACATGACTCACAAACAGAGTTAAATGGGCCCCGCACATCTGCAAAATTTATTTGCTTTCATGCTATGCCGGTTGTTTTTTTTTTTTTCTAAGAAGAATGCTTATGTTTTGTCCCGATGTCAGCTGGAATGCGTTTCAAAGAGTGAACATGTTGAATGTTTGTGGCCTGGAACTCAGGTATAAAAGGGAGGAGGTAAAGGGAGGGGGGAGGGATTTGCTAGCCTTGAAAAGAGTGCTGCTAGTGAGGAGGGCAGTTTCTTAACTACTGCACACAAAGCGGCGACAATCGACGGCATTGCAATCGACGACGGATTGTCTTCAGCAATTTAGAGACCTGTTTCTTGAGTTAGATTCACTTTGGATAAGTTCGTCTTAATAAAATCATTGACTTTCGTTAAATTCGTAACTAACTAAAAACCCAATATGCGTTTTGGCGTTTTCTTCCGCTTCTCACAGTAGGCGATTCATGCTACGATAGTCGGTGTTGAACCTGTGAGGAATTGCGATCCGCCTTGAACCGGCTAAATCTGCCGTAGGCGATCCCTGCCATAGGCGAATCATGCAATAGGCGAAAACAGCCGCCAGCAAAGATGGTCCATTTCGTGCCCCTGAAAACAAACTACTATGCAATACACATTACCGCAAAAAACGCCGATTGCATAATGTTTAAAATAGTTAGGCGTAATAAAAAGATATGAACATATTTTTCTTTTTCGCTGCAAACAGCAGGTACCAGCAACAACAAAAGGTTGTGATCTGCAGGTGGGTCCCCACTTGCACCAGAGTAAGAATGGTGATCCCATAACGAATGCTTTGCTCGTTTCACTCGTTGATCCGCGCATCTGCGATGGAACTCTTTAAACCACCCCCAAAAAGGTGTTTTATGAGTTCAAAATGCATGGGAGTTACGAACTGGTTTCGTTTAGCTTTGAGAAACTGAACTCAGACCCGTGGAGAATAAAAAATAAAACCGTGAAATTTTATTTTGTCACGTGGGATTTCCAGAGATGGACAATAAGCGCCGCAAGTTTCCCGTCAAATGGACGAGCGTGTTTGTGCCGTCTGTCAGCCACATGTACAGAGCCACTGTGGTGATCTCGAATAAATTTAACAAATAATCAAGATCCACTTTTAGACCTCATGCTTTCGCCCTTTTCTGCGAAAGCCACCACTTTCAGGGAGAATGTCGAACACCCTGCCTTCATCTTGCCTGCTGAAAACAAACAGGGGGCCAGTTACCTTGCCGCACTGCGTCAATTTCAGAGCTGCGGTGCGAGAAAATATTCAAACCTGTTCGATCATTTGAAGGGAGACTTGTGGCTCACCCAGTTTGATGAACAAAAATAAACCGATTGTTAAGGGCAGGACTACAGGATTATGGCCAATGCACCACTCTCCAAAGCGCGAAAAAAATGATCTGCTAAAATCCACTTTTGTCCAAATCTGCCGGCCGTATTCCCCATTGTAACGCACTCCCAGGTAGAGCTCAGTAGCCAATTCAACTGACTGATGTTTCCTTTAATGAAACAATTGAAAAGGAACAAGAGCGGTGAATAGAAATGAAATTTTCCCTACAAAATTAATCCATCCACTGAATTGGCGAGTTTAAGCTGATGGTTAGCTGCGGTGGGGAATACGCCGTATATTCCTAAAACAAATATCAATCACATATAAATCAGCCTGAAGTGCGAATTAACATTCGATTTCATCATTTTCAGCCAAAATTGACAACAATACGCCTCTTTTACAACGAAGGATTGGGGTAGAAAGACGGCTTTAGAAATTAAAATTCTGTGTTGCCTGCTAAATTCACACTTTCTGGTTTAATTATTCGTAATAAGCGGTGGATCCACGCTTCACTATTTTCCCAAATATCCCCCTGCTTCCGCACCACGACACATCATTTGCAGTTTTGGTCGCTGGGGCTCATACGCCTTCACCTGCGCGCACAGCAGGTGCGCGGGGGTGAAGGGCACATTGGCCGTCGCAATTTTTTTTAATCGTTGAAAACCTGCATTTGGCAACGTCAACAACAAATAAAACTTCTGTCTCGCTAGATATCTGGTCATGTGGCCAGATGGAAGGTATAGGTACCCATGTCCATCGATACTTGAATTGGAACCCTGGTATAACACTGTCATTGATATTTGTCAAAGGTCTAAAAGTTATGCAATTGAAGACGCACTGAGACACTCTTAAATGTCATTTTAATCGGAAAATTACCAAACCGACAAAATCAAATTTCCACCAAAGGAAACTCTGGCTGTGCCGTAAGCATTTTGGCATGCTGAAAAAAAACTAATTTGTAATAATTTTAAAAACTAAAACTGTAATTTTGCAGATCTCCGCGCCAGGTTCGAACAGCCTAATTTATTTACAATGAGTGTATAGTTGCAATCAAAGCGAAAAGTGATTTCGCAGAAATTAAAATTCCAAGTTGCCTCAGAAATGAGCTCCTTTCTTCTTTGCTTGGTTTCCCGTAGTCCAATCCAGAACCGGGAAGCTGAAACTGCGGACCCTGGCACCGAAATTTGGCCACCGAGCTTCGCTTTACAACAATGATAACAATTAGGCAGGTATCAATCCAATGAAGGCAGTTTGTAGAAATAAAAATTCCAAGTTGTCTCAGAAATCTACTTGATCGAATCCTGAGATCTGGAAAGTTCTCTGTTGTCATGCGGCAAATTTCGACCAACCAGAAGTCGAGTTTTTGGCAGACCTGCGCCGTGGGTTAAAAAAGGCCTTTTGCGCCGATTTTTTGACTTTGATCCTCATTTGAGTTAAATTTGTTGAAAAAGGAAGAGTGCGCTTCGAGTGAGAAGATTCTTATTGTTGCCGATTGTTGTCGTATCTGAATTTTGAAAGCTGAGACAGTGACCTGAGACTTTGTGCGAGGTTCTGAGAGACCGAATTCGACTCGAAGGTTGTGATTTGTTTGCTTTTTTCTTTATTTTTGTTTGTTTTTTGTCTGATTTCTTCTTTTCTTGGTTATTTTCTTTGATTTTCTGAAAATGTCATCGACTTCCTGCCGATGCGTTTTCTTTTTGTTTGTTGTTCTTTTTTCTGGTGTTGCTTCTGTGATGTCTGAGTCGACAACTGTGATGCCAGGGCGTTCGAGATGTGCTCCGTATCCGCCTCATTCCGACTCCCACCTGGCTATCTTCAGGAAGAGTGGTCAGAAGCTGGAAGTGGATTTGGCAGAAGTGGACAGCTCTTTTGATGGTGCCAGGCTGTTCTGTTTGATCGTTGTTCTCTTCGTTTTGCTGATGGTTGCTGTTGGAATGGTGATTGTTTATCGTGAGAAGATTTCTTCGTGGATTGTGAGATTCCTGCCCAGAAGAGGCGCAGAAGTGGATTGCTTGGATGAAGTGGTTGTCTTATAGTGGACTGAGAACTGTTTGTGCTCGCATGAGATGAATTGGTTGTGTTGTAGCATAGCTTAGTGTTACAATTTATGTTACTCCTGGGCCTAATTCATGAAAAGTCATGTGATAAAAGCTTCAAATAGCTGAGACCTGCACTAACTTATCTGTAATTTCCATAAAATAGAAAATAGAAGCAAAAAAAGTTTAAAAAGTGAAAATACCCAAAAAATAAATAAGAGAAAACCCCAAAAAAATTAAAAAGCATAAAATGACAAAAATGTTGTTTATTTTAAAGATTAATTTGAATTAGGCCCAGGATATGTTTGGTTACTTAAGCGAAATGGCCTTGTGAATAAAGCCAAAATGAAAAAATAAAAATGCATTAAAATTATTGGTGCAAACACAAAATTAAAAATGGGTGATGATCGAAATTGAAAAGTTTGCCTAAAATTAAAAGTTAACCAAAATTAAAATGTGTTTAGTTCCAGGATGAAGACAAAATTAAAAAGTGATGAACACAAAATTAAAAAAATACAAAACCAAAAAAAAAAATAAGTCGGCACGCGCTTACCCCCAGACTGCAGAACTTGCCAATCTTACTATGTTGGGGGCCACAGGCAGTAAAAGCCATTGGACGTGGTAAACCCCGGTCAGGCATGCATCATTTTTTTGCCTCGGCAATTACCAAAACAACAATTAAGTCGTCGTGTTCTCTCACCGAGGCAGCATGCATCTTTTCGGCCAGCGAGGTGAACGGATCGGACAATCAAACATAGGTACGGCGCATAGAAACCCAAGGAGGGTGCAGTCAAAATGGCCGTAACAGAGGAATCTGTTTTATAAATCGCTATCCCTGGCAAGCTGGAAGTCATGGTGCCGACGGGGGCTGGGATTTGGACCCCAGCTGCAGAAAGCGTTTTGTGATCATAATTTTTTCATTGTGAACACAAGCCAGAAACGACAAAAGAAGCGGTGCAGAATGGGAGTAGAAAATTACGGCCACTCAAGTTTCTCACATACCTTAAGAAAATGTCTGCCTGAGAAAATTGAGCTGTTTTCAAGTTTTCAGAATTGTTTCGCGCCAAAGGCGAAAAACGCAATTTTATCTGCAACAATGCATCAACTCAGTGTTAAAATCTCAGAAATTAAAATTCCATGTTGCCTGCGAAATTTTCTGGAATTTCGAGTTTCATGAATGCGGTTCAACAGCTGCGCCTTTTACACATGCTGACGTGCTGGTTTATGAATTTGTGAGGTCTTTCTGTTTTTGTTACTCCTGGAGGCAACAGTTTTGTCTCTTCTTTAAAGGATCCACGGAAAATGGTCATTTTTTCCTGAAATTTGCTTGACAATTTTCAAAAAAATTTCGCAGTGTCTGGTTAACTTCTACAACAATTTTTACGTAATATTTTTTCGATGTAAAATAGTCCAAAATTAAAAAAGTAAAAATGATATACGTATGTCCGAATGCTCTTACTCCCAAACTTTCTAATTTGTTGAAATCTTTTCTCTCTGCCCCTGGCAAGCTGGATGTCATGGTGAGGAAGGTGGACAGGGAACGGGTGTCTGGGATTGGGATCAGAGTAGCAGATAGAGTAATGGTTTTGGCTGCGAGATAGGAAATGCAGCCAGCGCCATTTTAAAATTGCCCAAATATCTCCGCTGATTGTAATTTCAATGGTTTTCGTCGTATCTTTTGAAATGCGGTCAAACTCATTTGCAAAATCAAATTCTTCACTGCGGTCAAACCAATGAATCAGTGCAATATTATTGGCACCCGCCGAAAGAGATGAATATTTTTATCCAAATGACTTCACGAAAAAATCTTCCCAGCGATGGGTTTGAATTGACAAGTTTTGTTCGTGCGTGCAAGAGGAAACGCTGGTATGAGTTTGTCGGCGTTTTTCTGGATGACCCTGTCGATGAACAGAAGTTGCCTGAGAGAGCAGCATTATGCTGAAGGTTAGGCAAAAAAAGATAAGGCAAAAAAGGCATTATTTTGCAAGGTTGATTTCGCTAAAATAAATACTTTTTGATTTGATTTAATTTGATTGGATATTTGTCCAAACAAATGAAAAGGTCTGGCGAATACAGGGGCTATCTAATTTGGTCAGGGCTTGCGGTTTTACCCCTTCCACGGATGTAATGATGTTTTCCTGCGTATGTTTCATTGATGTTCAATGATGCCTGAGTAATAATGAACCTCAATGTATTAACAATTTTGCCGAGGATGCATGACCAATCGCGACATCTCACAAAAAATCACAATTCGGGTGTGATTAACACAACTCAAAAAATGCCGCAATCGCACAAAACGCCAACACCGAAACTCGTCCTCTGGTCGTCCAAAATTAGAGGATTACTTTTGATTCTTTCTGGATCACTGCCCAGAGCTCTTGATCTCTGATTACATTTCCAACCATGTTATAAAAGCTCGGCACAATTTTTTGTGAAATCTTGGGCCGAAATGGTAAAAAACAAAAAATTGTAGCGAATTAACTTTCTCTTGCACAACTTTTTTGAAAATTTGGAATTCGATAAAGACGGCTCATTTTTGCACTGATTTGTTGATTTTTTAACCTGCTTCGACGAATTTTCGCGTTTTAGTGCCCAGCACTGTGAACATTGACAACCACAACATCGGGTGCTTCGATTTCTCTCACAATTGTGACGTCACTGTCTGTTGGACTTCATTGCTGTTCACTAGCTTCGTTCTTGCAATGACAATGGTGTGACCGTTATTTTATGTCCACGGGGCGACTTGCGAGATTTGACACACTGTGAACCTACGAGTAGCTAACATCGCCCTTCTTTATCTTGAACAGATATGTTCTTTCCGATTCACCGTTGACCGATTCTTTTTTTTTGTTAAAGTGAGGCTTCACGTTTCCACATATACAGAAGATGTCCTTCTCGCAACCTTGACAGATCCACACTGCGGAACTGTCGTCACAGTAAAAAGTCCGGTCCAATGTGGCGCCAATTTGTCACCTTTCCTGGTGTTTTTTTTTGTTTATATAGTTTATACGGGGGGACTATGCAAAACGGGGGAACAATGCAACTCAACAAACCGGACAATTCAACTCAATATGCCGCCGTGCCGGACAATTCAACTCAATATGGCGGACAATCCAGCTCAACGAACCGGACAATCCAACTCAGAGCCGCACACCCTCCGTAAAGGGTGGTTAGGTTAGATTAGATTAGGCTAACCTAACCCAACCTAACCTAATCCACCTCCGTAAAGGGTGGTTAGGTTAGATTAGATTAGGCTAGCTAACCTAACCTAACCTAATCCACCTCCGTAACCATCAACCGAAAGTTTTTTTTATTTGAATTTCTTGATAAAACTTTCTTGGCAAACATAAACTGTGTGTTGGCTCAAACTTCTGGCGTGTTTTTGTCACACTTAGCTTTGTAACCGAGTTGGTATTGTTCAAATTTATCTCTGCTTGCTTCTGAAGCAACGGGGATCGACTTGAAAGTGTATTCGTATAGTCAACGATGTGCGTTCAGCGTCACATCTTGGCGGATCATTCCAACAACGGAGGTGGGAGGAAAATCGGCAGTGACGCGGGAGCGTGTTTCCATTTTTCTCCACTGCTCTTTTGTGTCGCTGTTTCCGCACCTTGGTCAGAGAAGAAAGGATGGGAATTTGGGTGAGGAGGTGTTTGCTAAAAATGCTACTTCATAAGTAATTGTGGACGTATTTTGATGAATTATGGATAATTCGAAATAAAAAACACAGGCCTAACTAACTATAGTCCAAAATCTAAAAGAAAACTTACACTATTTTAGAATATCGCAATGAAGCAATGAAATGACTGGCACATTTTCGTTTTTCATCGCCAAAATTTGAAGTTTTCAAAATGTAAGATCACCGCAAGGATATTGTCGGCGCCGTTCCTTAATGCTGAGTCAAACAGCGGCTTGATCCAAACCGCGAAATGTTAACACCGAGGTAGGCTAACACCGTGCTAATCTAGACCTGAACTTGTAGAGGAAGTTCAGGATCACCTTTTCTGGTTTGAACCGGCCCCTAGGCAAGTGGAGATGCCATTTGATTTGTTCATGTTGTTGAGATACCTCTGAGGTAAGAATCGGGCTTTTGTGATTGGCCGGGCCGCAGATTGTGAGACATGTGTACAAAAACGGTCATAATGTTGTGAAGGTAGAGGCGCCATTTCCTTCGCCGTGAATATCTGATTCTCCCGGACCAGTGCACGGTTGTCAGCCCATGTTTTCGTGTTTGTGAAAAATGCAGCTCGAAGAAATCATCTGTTCACATAGAAATTGCCCGGCTCTGCGGACATGCAATTTGCAAAAACCTGATCTTCCACAAAAAGGCCGCGCCTCATGTCGAATATATCCTCAAAGGATCTCCATTGCCCACTACCAATTCTGGGACAGAATCTTGAATGCAATTTGAATTATGAATGAAAATGAAATATTAATTCTAGTCAAACGAAAATCGAAACGATCGAAACGATTCCTGGCAATGAAAAGAGTACATGGGAAACTATTGTTGTCTAATGATATGCGTGCAAACACTATGAGGAAGCGTCGGCTGGAGTTGCAAAAACTTGAACGGAATGCAGCCTTGAGATTTGGAACTCCCTCTCCGCCCAAATTCAAAAGCAAAAACCCTTTGAATTGCAACCCGGTCATGATGGGAATACTCGTAGAATCCCTCAAAATTCATAGGGAATTCGGTCAGGTCGTATAAATAAGATGCGAGTATGAGAGACGCTCGTGCAAGATATTGCGCTCCGTGCTCGGCTCATTTTTCCCGCGACCACGACGAATTAATAGGGCAAGAGATCTATCCAAGAGCATGACGAGCTCAATAGAGCTCTTTCCGTCCTTCTGCCGAGACCTTGGACCACCGCGCGTGACGTTACGCACGGAGGAATTCAAGAATTGGGCGCAGGATAATTGTGGCTTTTAAAACTTAAGTCGTTTGGACAAGGTGTGGGTAAATTCGTTTCTCATTTTTTTTTCTTGATTTCATAGCCTGTATCCCGTGTTTTGTTCTCCACGTTATCTTTACAAAAGTTACCCTGAAAATGAGGTTTTTTGTTGTTCATGTGTTCATGTTCATTGTCTTACTGAAACTGATATTTGCATTTATTTAGCAAATCTGAAAACATGCAAAAAATACAAATACAAAAAACTATGAATAGCACAAACGCGCAGACATACCGCATAGCAAAGGTCAAGAAGGTGTTGATGGAAGTTTAAGCCTGGTTTGCATATCCATATTTTTTCAAAGCCATTATAGCTATTCTCAACGCTGATCACTCAAAAATTGAATTGAACGATGCGGGAAGAAAAATAAAAAATGAAATGAAATCAATTTGTTTTGTGAGGTTGCCAAGCATTGCACGATTTCTGAGTTTCCGATCTTGCCAGATCTCTGGAGATCCTGTACGAACGCTAAAAATACAGAATGCTTATATGTATAGCAGTTCGTAGGTAGCCACATACAACACTAAGGATTGCGCTAGAATATGGATAGTCGCCTTTCCATGACCAAAAAGCGTCAAAAAGCTCTGTTGAAAACAATGACAATGAAATAGACAATGAAACAGATGCATTTGTGAACGCAGAAATAGTTTGTTTTCTTTCTCGCACGAGACCTTCTCACAGCCCACCGCACGCCATTGGATGCTCCTTGGCACCATTTGATTTTGGGAAATCCCCACGACATTCAACGGTAAATATGGAACCCCTTCACAATACACTCACAACATGGAGCCCATCAAAATTTAACGTGACCTATGGAAGGCTCTAAGAATTCAACGTGAAACATGGAATCCCTTCTAAAACTCCTATGTTAAAAAAAAATTCCTGCGAAGTTTAAGTGGGGTCCATTTAAAGTTTCTCCAAATTTTAGGGGATTCGATACAACGGTTGTCGAGTTGTGAGGGGATTCCTTCACGTTGAATTTGAGGGGGATTCCGCATATCTCAACGAATTTCGACGGGCTTCCAGACCAGATCAATAATTCGATTTCATGAAATGGAGTGCTACGAGGTCCACATTTTGTGTTTTTCTATTCGTAATTGACTACGGGTTCACTCCGAAAACAGAGAATCATCCATTCATTGAAGTGGAGCGCACTGCCAACTCTACTGAGAATTCAACACAGAGGCTGCGAAACTAACCGTCAATCTCTCTAATCGGTGTTTCCTCATTTTGAAAATGAGAATTTAAAATTTTGGCGAGAGAAAACGAAATGCGCCAGACATTTATTTCATTGCTTCATTACGATATTCTAAAAATTGTGTAAGTTTTCTTTCAGATTTTGGACTGGGATTAACAATTTTGGAGCAAATGTAGTTGCCCTACTTAGTTAGGCCGAAGTTCTATCTTTCGAATGATTCATAATTCATCAAAATCCGTCCACAATTGCTGATAAAATAGCATTTTTTGCAAACACACTCCTCAACCAAATTCCCTTCCTTTCTTCTCTGCCATGGTGCGAAAGCAGCGACAAACAGAGCAGTGGAATAAAATATGGAAACGCGCCTCCCGCACCACTGCCGATTTTCCTCCCACCTCCATTGTTGGAACTTTCAACGACCTGCCTACTTTCAGTGCAGTTCTGCCTTGGTTTATCACAGGTATAGGTGGGGAGGCCCAAACGCATGAAACTTTCGCCCAAAAAAAGTGTGCGATCTACAGTTGAGCGCAGATATGTAACAGGTCGGAATTAAGCTATCATTTTCTTCTGACCACCAGGATTTCAGAATGGGAAAAAGTTTCGCTTTCTCGCTGAACACGAACTTGATTTTCGCTGAAAACGAATTTGATTGGGGTTGACATAGAGGATATGCCAGACATCCCTGAGAAGGGCGTAGAGCCCCCAGAAATGTTACTATACCAAACCTCAGAAATTTCCTAATTTCCCATCCAAAGTGATTCATTTTACTGCTGACATCCCCCCAGATTTTGACAAACACCACGCAAAATCCAAACTATGGCAAAATTTGAAGGGTAAGAAGTTGATATTCGTTTTTAAAAATGTTTGCAAAATGAGAAAGTACTGATCCTTTATGCTAACCAAAAAGTCGAAATTTTGAAATTTCATTACAATATACTCGTATGGTGACATAAAAACGGCTGAAGGAAAGAAGAATGAACGTCGCATCAAAGACGAAAAATGGTCAAAGAAATTATTGGGGATGTTTTTGAGTAGGATGGAGAAATTTCCGTGGCAGAGGACTTTTACTTAAAAAGGACAGGAGAGACACATGACGTCCATTTTGGCCTCCATGAAGCCATCGTCTGAGTAAACATTCGGAAACTGGGCTCGCAAATCAAATCCATCTCCATTTGGCCACGATTTCAAGTTTTACAAGGGATGGGATGTTCTGGAATGTGGAGATTAAGAGCATACTTTTTGATTGCTTCTCCCTGATTTCCATTTCATTTCAATAGGTAATTGCAGTGTTAACAGCTTCTAACACCTAGCCATGGGATAGGAGGTACACAATCATGATTTACCTCAATTGGAATTTTGCCGTTTGGCACATTGTTTTGGTTGCACTTACAATATTGCAGCCAAAACCAATGTCTACGCTTTCTGCAGCTGGGGTCCCAATCCCAGCCCCCGTCGGCACCATGACTTCCAGCTTGCCAGGGATAGCGATTTTTTAAACAGATTGGCAAGTTCTGCAGTCTGGGGGTAAGCGCGTGCCGACTTATTTTTTTTTTTTTTTTTTTTTTGTGTATTTGTTTTTTTTGCCTTTTTTCTAATTTTGAATTCAATGAATTACTTACACAGGCAGTTGAATTTTGTTTTCACTTTAATTTTGCTTAAGAATTCATCTAACTACTTTTCAATTTTCGTTGACCTTCAATTTTTATAACTGTTTAATTTTGACATCAGTTATAACTTTTTAATTTTTTATACCATTTTATTTTCAATTTATTTTTCATTTTTAGTTTAGGTACAAAGCTGTGCTACCTAATTTATCCTACACATCATGGATCAAAACTATCAAATATTGCATAACACTTAGCATCTACCAAATCCTAAAGTTATTTAAATCTAACAAGTCCATCAATTATACCCAAGGTATTTAAATCTACCTAATTCTTCTAAGTTTGTTGTAATTCTTGAATTCTTGAACTGCCTATTTTTGTAAGTTTTGTGCTTTTTAATCTTTTTGGATTTTTCTATCCTTTAAAGTTTTTAGGGTTTTCAATTATTTATTTTTAGGGTTTTCTTCTTTTTAAAATTTTTTGTCTTTATTTTTAATTTGAGGGAAATTACAGGTTGGCTTAAATAATTTATAGTGACTTAAAAATTACATTGCTTTGACTTATTATAGGGTGGTTAGTCTTCAACATAGAAGTTTACATCAATTAGGCTAACAAACTACAGGAAAAAATCATCTCAGGACAACACAAACAGTTCTCAGTCCACTACACGACAACCACTTCATCCAAGTCATCCGCTTCTGCGCCTCTTCTGGGCAGGAATCTCACAATCCACGAAGAAATCTTCTCACGATAAACAATCACCATTCCAACAGCAACCATCAGCAAAACGAAGAGAACAACGATCAAACAGAACAGCCTGGCACCATCAAAAGAGCTGTCCACTTCTGCCAAATCCACTTCCTGCTTCTGACCACTCTTCCTGAAGATAGCCAGGTGGGAGTCGGAATGAGGCGGATACGGAGCACATCTCGAACGCCCTGGCATCACAGTTGTCGACTCAGACATCACAGAAACAAAACCAGAAAAAAGAACAACAAACAAAAAGAAAACGCATCGGCAGGAAGTCGATGACATTTTCAGAGAAATCAAAGAAAATAACCAAGAAAAAGAAGAAATCAGACAAAATATCAAACAAAAATAAAGAAAAAAGCAAACAAAACACAACCTTCAAGTCGAATTCGGTCTCTCAGAAGCTCACACAAAGTCTCAGGTCACTGTTTCAGCTTTCAAAATTCACGTACGACAACAATCGGCAACAATAAGAATCTTCTCAACTCGGAGCGCACTCTTCCTTTTTCAACAATTTTCACTCAAATGAGAAATAAAAATTTCGCTGCGCAGAATAAGCCTTTTTCGTACCACCGGCGCAGGCGCGTCAAAACTCGGCTTCGGATTGGTCGAAAATTTGCCGCATGACAACAGAGAGAGAACTTTCCAGATCCTGGGATGGGATGCGACCAAGCAGATTTCTGAAGCTTTGGAATTTTTATTTCTATGAACTACATTCGCTTTGATAACAACATTCCCTTTGTTGCAAATAAGTGAGCTCCGATGTTCGCTTTTGGCGAGCGACGATGTTTGAGTTTCTTTTTTCAATTTGTCCGCCTGCAAGACCATTCGAATCTGCTCTTGGGTCATTTGATTGTGTTACGAATTCATCCGACAGGTGCGAAATGAAACAAAAATGTTTTGGTAAATGCGTAAATTTATGGATTGATCAGGATGAAACGAATCGAAAACAAAAAATGGGATGAAAAAATGCCGCATCTAATCAACTTTAGTGATGTTGGATGAATTTGTGTTTCGAAACTTTCATTTCTATGCACGAAGCTAATCATTTTCTATTGTCGCGAAGGGTGCATCCAACTGCTTAATTGGCTGTTGAAGTTTTGAAGTTGAGTTTGAGTGGCAATGGGTGATGAGGCACAATGAAAGTTCTCCAAACCAAAGAGATTTGTGTATTCCGCACCTGTCACCACCTTGCAACGTCAAACCTTAAAATTCCGGGTGTCTCTATCCTCTGCTAGACCAAAATCTCTATCCTTTGCTGGTTCGTTTGGTATATTTGAGTAGCCTTCGATATGAGTTGGTTTTCATTGTCTTCTACTGTTTCGTAGCGGCGGAATTCATGCATCCATGCCTGAGTTTTTACCATTTAACTGTTGCCTCCGAAACTTTTTTTTATTCTTTTTACCCTTATGCAGGCGGTAGAAATTAAAGTGCAACATTTCAACAGAGCCTTCTGGAAGGGTCAGATTTTGACCTCCGTTAGAAAAACCTTTAATTTCTGTAGCATGGAGTTTTTGCTAAAATAAGAACAGTCGCAATTTTTTACATGCAGGTATGAGTTCATTAATTCCGCCGCCACTTTACATTGGTGAAAAGCTCTAGTCGAAATCATCTCAACGAACAGAACAGAAATTGATTACCTACAACCTTGGTGAAGCATTTTTGCGCCTAACTATTTCAAGTGCTATGCAATTTCTTTAATTTTCGGTAATGTGTGTTGCATAGCAGATTGTTTTCAAGGGGCAATCATTTATACAGAAAAGCGGAGTGTTTTTTTTCTCACTTTCTGCACCCAACTTTGAATGCCGTTCTCTGTTTTCTCCATTCGGAGGCTGTTACATGGCAGGGGATGGTGACTCTTACCTTTTTTGTATTTTTGTGCTTTTGCGTGGTTCATTTAAAAAATGATCTTTTTAAAGACAGCATCGAGTTGCTTTTTTTGTTTTTTTTATGCGGCAATGGAAACAAATGTTATCATTCTGGCGCAGCTTTCATAACACTCACAGAGAACTAACATTAACACAGAAATGTTGAGCAGCAGGATGAAGACAAAATTAAAAAGTGATGAACACAAAATTAAAAAAAAATATACAAAACCAAAAAAATACAAAACCAAGAAAAAAATAAGTCGGCACGCGCTTACCCCCAGACTGCAGAACTTGCCAATCTGTTTTATAAATCGCAATCCCTGGCAAGCTGGAAGTCATGGTGCCGACGGGGAATGGGATTGGGACCCCAGCTGCAAAAAGCGAAATCTGGTCAAAAATATTTGTGAACACAAGCCAGAAACGAAAAAAGAAGCGGCGCAGAATGGGAGTAGAAAATTACGGCCACTCAAGTTTCGCACATACCTGAAGGAAATGTCTGCCTGAGAAAATTGAGCTCGTCTTCAAGTTTTCAGAAATCGTTTCGCGCCAAAAGCGAAAAATGCAATTTTACGAATACACCTTTTACACAAGCTGACGTGCTGGTTTATGAATTTGTGAGGTCTCTCTCTTTCTGTTACTCCTGGAGGCAACATTTTGGTCTCTTCATTAAAGAATCCACGGAAAATGGTCATTTTTCCTGAAATTTGCTTGACAATTTTCATTATAATTTCGCAGTGTCTGGTTAACTTCTACAACAATTTTTCCGGAATATTTTTTCGATGTAAAATAGTCCAAAATTAAAAAAGTAAAAATGATATAGGTACGTATGTCCGAATGCTCTTACTCCCAGACTGCAGAACTTTCTAATTTCTTGAAATCTTTTCTCTATCTCCTGGCAAGCTGGAAGTCATGGTGAGGACGGGCGACAGGCAAGGGGTGTCTGGGATTAGGATCAGAGTAGCAGAAAGCGTAATGGTTTTGGCTGCGAGATAGGAAATGCAACCAAAGCCATTTGAAAATGGACCAAAAATCGCAATGGTTTTGGTCGCATCTGTTGAAATGCAGTCAAACCCATGTGCAAAAAATCATCAATGATTCACTGCAATATTTTTGGCAGTGCCAAAATAATTTTTTTGTCCAAATGTCTTTTCGGCTCAAAGTTCCAACAGGGCTGCTGACGGATATTCATTTTTCTGTTTTTCATTCATTTCATTCCATTCCATTTATCTACGTTCATTTCTATTTCGCTGTCTTTTCATACTTTTTTTCAATCCCGTCTTGTTGTTTTTTTTATAGCTTTTATCGCTAAAGTCCTTTCAGCCAAAGAAGGCGTCGCGCCAAAAATTGGAAAACAAAGGGGTGGAGTACTGGCGGGCCCAGGGCTAAACAAATATTAGCAAGCCTCTTCGTTTACATTTACGGCGGCGGAACACTTTCAACAGATTTTCATCGCTTCGATTATTGCATTTGTTTGAACTATCGATATGTTCTGGATTCGGCAAAGTTCTACAACGAGTGAAACTTTTGCTCTGCATGACTTTTGGAACCTTTTGGATTTTATTCTTTTCCTTCGACGGTTCCGTTCATCTATAGTTTATTTTAACCCGTTGGAGATCGAGGAGTTGCTAAACACTAAACAGGCATCAAAAATTGCAGATTGCTTGGTTAAATGGACATTCTGCATTAAAACGTTAAATTTCCCGCAGTCAAACGTTTTTGACTTTGACCTCAGTAGTTCACAGGTAGTCTGTTTCAAAATGATGAATTTGCTATTGCATCGCACAAACGTTTGGCGAGGTTATGACCCGCTGACGGAAATTTCTAATCGAAACAGTCGTCAACCAATGACAATTTCAGAATGCTTAATAAAAAAAACCTTACGTTATAAAGTGTGCATATTGGGATGAAATTCAAGGTTTTTGGCAAATCAGTCATAATCAAGCGCGTTGTTTAGCAAACAGGGCACAGTTTCTCTGGCAGAAAATGCTTGAATCTCTAACGGAATATTGAAAAAATTGAGGTGTTGCCGAGGATCGAACCTATGGATCTCTAGCATCTAAGTTCTACTCGTTAGCAACAGAGCCACGACAGACAAGCAGTAAATTAACATCCCAAAATACCGCATTTATGCTAAGAAGGCCTGGTAAAAAGATATTGGCAAATTTGAAAAGGCGTATCCCCGCATCAACTTTTGGCGCGACTTCTTCTTTGACTAAGGACTTTAATTCGCTCTTAGTTTGTGTTTTTCGCTTGCCTTCACTCCATGCTTCATTTCAGCTGACCTGCACAGGATGTTCCAAAATCTTTTTTAGATTGGTTGGACTATATTTTGTGGGGATTTCCCCACCATCATACACAACAATAACACTTTTGCACAAAAAAACCAGCAAGAAACGTCAATAATCCAAAAAACAGGCACGAGAAATTGGGCAGACCAATTACAAAGACGAGAGCAAGACCAAATCCGAAGAATTAATTTTCAAACTCCTATGGAGGAAAACAGAACATGTACTCTAAAATTTTCAGGTCCAATCAAATTTGACCGGAACTCAATTTATAACAAAGACAGCAGCCTGCGCCTAAGAATTGATGTGCTTAAAGGTTGGGACAGCACAGAGGCTGGGAGTGAATTCCAGTCCGCTATTGCTCGGGACACAAAGGAAAACTTTCCTATGTCTCTCTTGAATGCTAACGGCTTTATCTTATAAGGATGGTCATGGCGACCGTTAAAAGATGGGGGCGTAATCAAGGAAAGCAAATCTCCCCACCCCCCGGAGTTGCCAAGTATTCGATAAAGATACAAAATGCGGTGGACGTTTCTTCTCTCAGCAAGCTCAGGCCAACAGAGCTGAGCAATCATTGCGGTGACGCTGCTCCGTTCGCGGTAGTCCCCTATAACAAAGCGAGCAGCGCGCCTTTGAACACGCTCCAAAGAATCACAATGGGAAGTGAGATGAGGATCCCAAGACGTTGATGCATACTCAAGAATTGGTCTGACCAAAGTAAAGTAGGCAAGCTCGCGAAGTTTTTTGGACATTTTCTAAAATTCCGCTTTGCAAAATAAAGTGAACTATTGGCTTTTTTCGAAACAGCTGCAATCTGACGGGACCAATCAAGTTTACAATTTAAAACAACTCCCAAAAATCGTTTGCTAAGCTCCTCCCTCTGCAAAAATGAATAACTGAACATTTAAATGGATTCAGTATCACGGAAGAGGTCGCGCACCTATCGGATATCGCTACCAAATCAGCTTGTAAAACCTGAGAATCCAAAGGACTGGCGATTTTTCAACAGATTAAGCAATCGTCAGCAAATAATTTTATTTTGGATCGCATACAACAATGTCATTGTTGTATGCGATATTTGGACCAACGATGTCATTAATGAAAATGAATGGTAGTTGAGGACCCAAAATACTTCCTTGCGGGACACCAGAAGTAATAAGCAAGGGTTTCGAGAAGGTATCATCAATTTTTACAACCTGCGTCAGCTCAGATACTAGGTAGCCTTTCAACCAACTGAGAGTGGCCCACGAAGGCTAATTTCTTCAGAAGTATGGAATGGCTTCAAGGTCAAATGCCTTACACAAATCAATCAAAACTGCGTCAACTTTTGATCCTTGGTCCAGCAGCACGGCTATTTCTTGGCTAAAAGCAGCTAGTTGCGTTTCACAAGAGTAACAAGGACGAAATCCATGCTGCGCTTCATTTAAAATGGAAGCAGCATCCAGAACGCTCCTGATGTAATTAGCTACGAGGGATTCCAAAATTTTAGAACACGTTTCAAGGAGACTTATGGGACGGTAATTTGCGGGATTAGATTTGTCACCTTCTTTAAAGACAGGTATAACGGTCGACCTCTTCCATGCAACTGGAATATTACCAACATGTAAACTTAGATTAAAAATAACACACAAATTCTTTGCAAAAATATTAGGAAGCAAGTTCAAAAAATAACACTAATGGAACTTGAACCCTCAGCAACATTGCGTTTCATTTTAACAATGCGATTTGCAATCATAGTTTCGGTTATCTGGGGGACATCTTTTCTGGGATGATTTCATTGGCTTCTCTAATGTTGAATCACTTATTCCAGCATTTCGCATCTACCTCAGTGCCCTGTTGGTAAACGTTTTTCTTGAACGGCTCATCAATAAATGTCAATTTATTTCCAATGCTCCAGGATTTTTTTATTCTTATAGATATCCTTCTCTTCTTTGGGGTCTGCGGTCAGCGGCTACCGTTCTCCCCAGTGGATGCCGCATAACGTTGCCTACCAAACCTGACTCTTCCGAGATGAAAGTGGCCCATTGAAGGTATTTCCATTCCAACTCGCCCTCAGGTTCAACTAAAAAGCCTATTCAACACTCGTAGACGGATACGACTTGCGCTGCAAATGGAAAATGAATAAGCGTCCTGCATTGAATTCGGAACACAAATCTATTCATGGAATTGGTTATTGAGGGTGAGTTGATAGTTGCAATGGGGAACCAAAACGGCC
The DNA here is from genome assembly GCA_030068105.1 of Sinentomon sp. SZTP_YWyxl. NCBI lineage: Eukaryota > Metazoa > Arthropoda > Protura > Sinentomata > Sinentomidae > Sinentomon > Sinentomon sp. SZTP_YWyxl. Next base: position 6,519 of record JASGXE010005011.1, on the reverse strand, counting down.
GACCAAGACAAAAATTACAACCTTTTCAAGCAGCTGAATCATTACAAGAAATTAGTGACATTGTGCCGGTATCGAGTTTCAGATTGGGAATTTTTTGAAAAATTAGCAATGACAGCAGGGCAGAGATACCATCAATGCCATTCGATGACTCGAATGTCACTGCCTATAAAGTTACTTTTGAATCACATTTTTATGCAAAGTGTGGTAAAATAGGTTTTGTTAACAGCTTTTTGACAGATTTTGTGAATTCGTATATTTCCGCCGTAATAAGAGACAGAACGGATATTCTTCGATATTCTCTCCTCTCTTGCTTCGTTTCAATGTCACAGGGTTTCGAGAGCAACTTCCGAACGATTCCTGCTTGTTTGAAAGAGGTCTCATATGGAAGTAATGTTTCGTCGCTCGGAAATTATGGACAGATTCCACAAGAATTGGAACTAGCCTGTAAGGTTTACCAACATTCGATTTCTTGAGCAATGGGAACAGGAAAGGTTACAGGGCGCAAATTACGGTAAGTAAGGCTGATGTAAGAGGATTCGAAATTTCTACTGTGAGGAATTGCCATCTGAACCTCGTGGTGTGAATCCCCATTTTTTCGTTTCTCAAAATTTAAGGTTTTCAAGAAGGAAGAGAAACCGTCACATTGAATGAAGATGTGAAAACAGCAAACGTCAGCCAATCGAAACAAAAATGGAACTCAATGCTCGGGAAGAACAATTCGAAAAGGTGACTCGAGACACGTATAACTTCTGAGCGTGGTATAAAGAACGTAGCACCCAATAAAACAAAACGTGTTTACCGAAACCCGTTTTTTGTGAAAAACAGGTTTTTTTGTGCTTTTTGTGTTTTTTGTGACCGAAAAAAAACGTGTTTTTTTGTTCTCCTTCCACTTCCATCTTCAGCATTTTTCCGAATGGTTGGCGGTATTCCCCATTGAAACTCACCCTCAGGTTCAACAGACGGATCCATCTTTCAATGCAACAATGGAAAAGGAATAAGCATTTTGCATAGAAATGAAATTTTCGCACCACAAATCTGTCCATTGAAAGGGCCACTGATTTGAACCTGAGGGTGAGTTGCAATGTGGAATCCGGCCGTTAATGTTCTGCAGAGATTATGGTTCATATGGATCCATGGTTTACATGATGAACGAAATATCCTTCAGATTCCCTCGTTGTCATTTGTGTGGGTCGTGGCACATTTGCGATGAGGCTGGGCTTTTTTGCGTGGCAATGGTTTGAGCATTCATTTTGCGTAGTCTGGGTGTGTTTAGGCTAGGTTAGGTTCGGTTACGATAGGGCTCTGTGCAAGTTAGGGTGAGTTAGGTTAACATAATCTCACGTCATCCTAACCTAACTTAACCTAGCCGAAACGCACTTGGAGCACTCAAATTGAATACCGAACCCTGTTGATGGGCTGAAAAACCCTGTGCTCTCGTTCCGCGGCACCCAATGCGACGCGTCAAAATCACAAATATCGCTCACTGGTTGGGGTTTGTAAATGCGCCTCCCAAAAATTTCAATCCCACCGGCGACTCCGTTTCTTTGGCGAAAATTAGATGTTGCAACCCTTTTTTAAAAACGAGGCCTTCAAGATTGTTTTTCAAAATTGTGTTTTGATAGTTTTTGATCAATCGATCGTTTTTATATTTGAGCGTTTTTTAAAAATTGGATCGCTAAAAAAATAATTACCTATTGATAAATTTGGTAATTTTTTTAGATTTCACGATGACAAAAAGTGCGTAACAGTGTTGAGGATGTGTGTTGAACAAGCTTTAAAAATCGCAGGCATTCTACAAGCTGGCGATCACGGTGGGAAATGTGCTCGCTTTAGTGCAAGTTGCGACTTTCGTTTCGATCATCATGCGAATGGCGTTCAAAAGGACGAGGTTGCGCCTTTTCCTGATTGCTCGCTGTTTCATTCCCTTATCCCTGTTCCAGAACGAACCTTGACCTCTTGGCTACATGGTTGCACGGATTTTAAGCCGAAAACCGGTTATTTACGACACAGCGAGTAAAGAGAGACCAGGTCAACTTTTCAAGAGAGACAAAGATGCACTCGCGCTCCGCTGAACTTTGAAGTCAAGCGAAGGGTTGTGTTTTCGAGCTCCGAAACCATTTATGCTGTCCTTGGAACCATGCTGTTATTGGAATATTAGTTTCAAGGTGCTTGGTCCTTCAGTTGGGAAGAAAAATGAATATGTTAGAAGAACACAGAAAATGCAAAACCAATGGATACAGTCCTCACGCAGAAAAGATCCTGCAGAGGTGGTTCGTATTGAGCGATTTGCTCTGATCGTTTCACTCTTTCCGATTTCAATGAAGACCAAAATTCGGAAATGATGGAAAGGCAGGTTGGAAAGTCTTGAAATCCGAGGCAATCCCATCGTTGATATTCCAAATTTGGCACTGAATAAACACATTCAGCAAGTGGGCGAGATTATACTGCGTACGGTCAATGTCAAATTTCATTGAACTGATGTTTTCAGAAAAGGCAATCTCAGACAAGGAAAGAAAGTCATTCTTTTTATCGATCATCAGGAGGTAGACCTGAGATGATATCCCCATATGACTGAATCTCGAACTGGACTGGAATTGCTCACAAAATCAGTGCGTTGCTTGTGGTCAATGAAATACAAATTGTAAAACTGTTTTGTGAAAGTTGCAGAAAAGCAAAATGGAGCGCGACGCTGAATTGATGGAATAAAATGAATTTATTTCCGCGATTTTTCGTCAATCAAGGAAATGTTCAAAGTCAGGATTGTCAGAGCCTTCAAAAACTGTAATGTTATCCATCCGCAAAGATTGCAGAATCCAAAAAAGTGCAGAGAAAATATGCCTTAAACGTTTGCTTAGCATTGAAGTCCTCTCGCTCACTTTTCGATTTGCATCTTTTCCGACGCCATTTTGTTTGTTTACATTTGGGGATTATAAAATGAAGAGAGACGGATTAAAATCCGTGCAACCATGTTGTATGCAGCCAGGCTTGACCTGATCACGTTCCCTCCGGCCTCCCTCTCATCTCACCCTTCGCCAAGCTGGTATTGCGTGCCAGACACTGTGTTAATGCAGTGATGTGGCCTTGTTGATTCCCGGTCTGAACAAAGCAAAGCCTACGATCAATGCGCCATTACGGTGTCTGATTGGATCAACCCAACCTCGTCCATGTGAAGAACACCTATCCTGTGGTATGCAGCAGCCGGTGCGCTTCTCTCCTATTCAAAGAATCGGCGGGGCACCACACCACCCATACGCAATCATCTCGGCGATGAGAGTCTTCAAGAGCAATATTTCATGCAACTCGCAGCACCCTTCGGCTTAACAAACAGCAGGTAGGTCAAAAAGGAGACAACAGGTAAGGTCAATATGAACCGCAGCACTTGAAGGAGTTTAAAAACAATCCGAGAAACCAAGCTCAAGAAAAAACGTTTGGTTTGAAGCCAAGCGAAAGTCGCAACTTGCACTTCCGCGGGCAGAAGATCCCGCCGTGATCACCAGCTTATAGAATGCCAATTCGCACATGTACGGAGTGATTAAAAAGTCAGCAGTGAATTCCATGAAACAAATTTAAAAGCAGTGATGGCACTAAGTTTTTAGAAGAAGTGAATTCTGCGTATCCACTGAGAAAGTCATTGACCTTATATTCGTAAAGAGGTAGCTAAATAAGTTTCCAAAAAGTACAAATCTTCACCTTTACTTATCATTCAAAATAACCAGCCGTTTTTATTTTCAAATGTGGAAAAACCGACTTTCTTTGAAACTATGTGAATGGTTGCTATCAAACCAATAAACGCAGTTTGTAGAAATTAAATTTCCAAGTTGTCTAAGAAATATATTTTTGTTGCGTTTTCCGGAGTCCATTGCAGGAGTCGCCTTTGTTATGGAAATCGAAACGATATTTCGCATTTTTTTTTTTTCATTTTAAAAATCAAGTGGGGCAGTAATTTCGAAGGCAGCTTGGAAATTTAATTTCTGGTATCGAAATGGGTTCTGCTACAACCCACATTGTGACGAGCAGTTTTCTGATCTGCCATTTCAAAACAGAAAACCCTTTCATTTTTCTTTCAGTAGAACCGGCGATTGAAGTTACTCTGGAAGAAATGATTTTTTTGTTTCTCAAGACATTGTGCCGCAATTTGGATCAGTTAAGTGACGGCAGGACGCAGCGTTTTCTGGAATCACAGTTGTTCCTTGCAGTGTTCCTTTTGAAAGCGAGAGGCCTTATCTCGAAAGGGTGGTCATGCCTGCCATAGAATGAGGGAGGGCGAATAACCTCTAGCAGTTCCCCCCACCCCCGGCATCGAAAGCACTCGAAACAGGCACAAGAGCCGATGACATTTTCTTCTGGCAGCCAATGTCGGCCAACCAAGCTGAGAAATCATTGCGGACACGATGCTTTTCCTTCTACTCAGACATTCAAAATACGCGGGCCATTAGGAGATTTTTGTCAGACTTTTGAAGCACGGGGCAATGTTATTCCCCATCTAGTAAGCGCTGATAAATACATTCCTTCATGTAATGTGTTTTGCGGCGCATGCGAAATGGGGAATTACATTACGCCGTGCATTCAAAAGTCGGGAAAACTCGCCTATGGCCCGGGTATTCAGAATGGCTCCGTATAGTTTCCAACGACAAATCGAGCGTCACGGCGCTGGATGCGTACCAACGACGCAGATTTGCAAGCTAAATGGGGCCCCCAGAATGTCGATGCATACTCCAAAATACCACAAACAAGGGAAGATCGGAAATTCCGCGTATTTTAGCGGGACACTTCCTAAAGTTCCTTTTAATGAAATACAGAGCACTATTTGCTTTTTTGGATACAGCTGCAATTTGCCTCGACCAATCGAGTTTGCGATCAAAATGAACTCCCAGGTATGTTGAAAAGGGTTGCGAGGGTAATGGTTGGCCACACAGAACATACATACAGGGTTACCATGTAGAAGTCATGTCATCCATGTCAGAAAAAGAAGTCATGTCATTTCAATATACATATAAATATTCGCGTTCACCGATTTAGGTTCAATCCCATAGATATTTCACGCGTACTGCCCGGGAATGGAACGCCCTCGACTATCCATTCGTCCTTAGGTAACTACAATTAGGCTGGCTTCCGGTCGTTCTCTCTCTTTTAAGCTCTTCTTAACCATGTGAACACCGACAACATTACCGACTTCAGCTTTTCGCTTTTTGTGTCATTTTAACTTGTTTGTTTTACCCTTGTTGACGTTTTTCTTTTTGTTTTACCATCTGACGTGTCATACCTATTGATTAGATTAAAATGATAATGACAATGACAATGATAATGATAATGATAATGATAATGGTTACCTTCAATCTAACTGCAACAAAATTGAATATGTGAAACGCCTGTAAGTCTGTCAGAAAGCCTGTCAGAGTCCAAAGAGCTGTCAATTTCGGACTAAATAAGACAGTCTTCACCAAACTGCCATATTTTGAACTTAACAATGCCTGCAATGTCATTTATGAATATCAAAGAACGTAAGGGAACCAGAATAATGCCTTGGGGCACTCCAGATGTTACGGGTAAGTGGTCAGAGAGTACGTCATTAACCTTAACAGCTTGAGTTCGACCAGTCAATAAAATTATCGCTGTAACCAGAGGAGTGACACGCCATCAAGGCCCATGTAAGCTAACTTCCTCATGAGAATGGGGTGGCTCACCACATCGAATGCTTTGGAAAAATCGGTCAGAACAACGTCAACTTTTTTGCCACGGTCCAGGGGCATTGATAACTCTTGGCTGAAGGAGGTCAGTTGGATTTCGCAAGAGTAACCAGGACGAAAACCATGCTGGGGCCCGTCAAAGAAAAGGTTGGAATCAACAAAGTTTCGAATGTGGGCTGCTAAGATGTATTCGAGCAACTATGAGAATGTATTAAGTAGGCTAATGAGGGGATAATTCAAATGGCCAGATTCGTCACCCTCCTCAAAGATTTGTGCGATAGTTGACCTCTTCCACGCAACATCACCTACCTTCTAACTGAGACAGAAAATGACAAACGAAAATTTTGCAAAAAAAAACAAGGAAGTAGTTTCAAGAGGTTACCACTAATTACGCCTGAGCCCTCGGATATATGACTTTTCATTGTCTTTATACTGTCAACGATCACGTCTTCACTAATTTGCGGCGTTATTCCACTGAAGAAAATGGGCCCTGGCGGAATTTGTGCAATCCCATCAGCAACAAATACACCCGCAAAAGCGCAGTTGAGAACTTCTGCCTTGCCCAATGTATCAACAATCATTTGCTTTTCGTTTGCAACAATTCCTTTCCGAATGCTTTTAACCTCGTTTTGTTCCAATTCTGTTACACAAATTATTCGATTTTTGATATACTAGCCAGGGATGTTTCATTTGTGTTAAAATCAGACTGCAGTTGGGACGTCACCATGGCGGAATACTTTTTCACCCATTATTCAAATTCCTTTTTGGGCGTACTTTTGCTCTCAGCGGACGAGCCGTCTTGCGCACATTGCCTCATGATGGCACTTACGCT
>JASGXE010005010.1:0-23740 GCA_030068105.1 Sinentomon sp. SZTP_YWyxl | reverse complement strand
TGCCCCGTTGCAACAAAGGCAAAAAATGGAAAACAATTTTTGCAGAGTAGTTTTTGTAAAACTGCATTGTTGCTCCATTTGATTACATGTACCCGACAGTTTATTTTTCTTTGCCTGCACTTGATCTGCTGCCATATTTTTGCCGTGTGAAGTAACAGCACGATTGAATGTGCCAGGGCAGTCATCATTCATCAGATAAACTAACTGTGCGAAAGAAGGCATATAAATGTGATAAATGGTGTCATTCTTATGGTTTACGAGTGTGAACGGTTGCATATACAGACCTTATCAAAAGTCCTCGTACATAGGCAATCTTTTAAGGCCAGGCTAATACAGGGGCCATCTAATTTCGACAGGGCGTGTATGTAGAGAGCATTGCTGGATTTCGTCCATGACATGTCCATGATATCGTTACTGAAAATGTCCACCTGAGGAGGACCAATACAGGCCAATCTTATAGAAAGGAGAGTTGGTACTCTGTGCTCTGCACCAAACGCTTGCACTTATCATCCGATTACATTGTGAGCAAACACTGAGAGACAGTCCAATTTTGAAAGCATAGCTGAAATCGGAAATGGTTAACAATCAGAGACTGCAATAAAAATGAAAAAACAAAATACTGAAATAAACCACTCAATTTTGTTTGCTGTCCATGATTGCCAAAACTTTGCTGATTTCAGATCTACTTGCAGAATCGGCCTTTCTCCCAATGTTTGTTCAGAATGTGACTGAACGAAAACCGAGACATGCATGAGGTGAAAAGTCTATTCGTAAGATTACTTTCTCCGTTTCGGTTTTTGCATGACCTTGAAATGTTTCGCTCGAGTATCTCAGAGTTCTTATGCTAGAAAAGTGAAATTTGGCACCCAGAACGAAATAGCGTGTCCTTCCAAGTGACACGTTGGATTTTCGACTTCCCTTGCCTCAACACTAACTAACATTTGGCCCATATTATCCTCAAAACCTCAGATCCAAAATATTTAAATTCCAACTCTGTTGTCGTTTGAATTTTTGTGAAATTTTGACCCTGTTTTGTGTTAAAGTGAAAAAGATTTGCGTGCAATACTGTGGGCAACACTTCAAAGTTTCCCTAAGCTGTTTTCTTCAAAATGACTGCCATGTGAGAACAAGATAACTTATCTTATGGGACTGAAATTTTGCATGAACACCGATATCACAGTGCCTCCCAGATGTGCACCAAAAACGAACTCAATCCGTTGAGAAATGATGATTTTGGAATTTTGGTTGGGCCCCCTCTTTTGAGCAAAAACAAAGTTGAAAAATCACCAACTGAATAAGGAAGATCCCAGGTTTCCACAGTTTAGGGACACAATTACATTAACTAACTTCTGTGAAATTGGAACCCCTTGCTTTCCAAAATCCTGCTCCATGATTCCACAGAACTTGTACGAGGACACAGGTGAGGTCACATTCGATGGAATGACGTAAGCAGTCAGTTGGCAGTATTGTCAAGGGGAAAGCCGCGTAACATTCTGCGCATCCTTTCCATGCATGCACCAGTGATGTGATGGATGGTTGAAATGTTCCAGCAGCGATGTCATATCAAGCAAGTGGTGTAAAATGAACACTGATTTCACAAGCCGCTTCAATTGCGATGCAGACATAATTCTCCGAAAATCCAACGTTATGCATGACCCCAGATACATTCCCTCGTTCGTTGCACCCCCTCTTACACAGTGGCATCATTTCTCCAACTATTTCCATTTTGTGCAACAACAAGTGACAATTCAAAGTCCACATTGCTCACCTGAGGATGCAAGAGCAAAACAGGTCTCTTCCCCACTAGAAAAAAAATCAAACGAAATAATGCTAAGATTAGGAGAGGTGCGTTTGGTAGAGTCCAACTGATTCCAACTTCTTGCAACTGTTCAGGTGCTGGTATGCACAGAATGGAAATCAAACCTTTTTCTTCCTTTTTCCTCACCTTTTCAGTTCGTCATTGGATATTCACTTGGCTCTGGAATACTGGACGAGTGCTCCCGACTCGTCTCTCCAAACCAAAGCGTTTTTGTGTTAAAACCGCACAAGTGACAAGAATGGCCAATGTGTGGAAACAAAATTCCAATCACAGATGAACAGGTGTAGCAGAGCATGTGCTTCAACAAAAATTCCGACAAACTTTGAAAAACAAACCAACGAACTTTGAAAAACAAACAGATTTGGTCTTGACCAATCCAGCACCGAACAGATGAGAACAGCGATCGGTTTCATCCAGCAGAACTCTCATCTCTCTTGTTGGCGAACTTGACAAAAAGGTGCTATTTTGCTGTCGGAATACCCAACCATGTATTCCGGAGCCAAGGATATTCCTATTCTGTCCGACAAAGAACCATTAACTCTTTTCCATTTGCTGGTATGGAGCAGCTTGGTTTTATTTGTTCCCACACGTCAGCAAAACCAAATTTTGGCCCCATCCCGAAATAAATGTGTATGATCATGGATTGCAATGCACTTTCGTCTCAAAGCAAGCAGCTTGGTCAAAGCATCAAAAACGTTAAGGCATGAAAATGTTTACGAAGGTGGTTGTATTCCGACGCAGAATCATGATAACAATATCAAATAACAACTTGCAAGAACAGCAATTTATGTACAAAGTGCACTGTACAAAATATTCATGATCATTATCTCAATTATTGTTGTTTGGCTTGTCTTGAGGATGTTTGACAGCCAGACAGAGTTTAAAACAGAGTGATGCAGTGAGCAGTCCACAAAAAAAACGAAAAAGGATATGTCAAAACTGATGGATCAATGTTCCATGTTTCGTGTTTTGGAGGAGAAAGAGAAAGTTAGCCATTGCTGCAGAACCGCGCATGGGCAGCTAGAAAACTTTAGCAGGCCAACTCTATGAAGAAAGCAAGGTGTAACACATCTCTATGGGAGCAAAGTAAGTCTTGGGAGTAATTTTCTACAAGAGAGCGGGGAGAGAAGGGAGGAAAGAGGAAGACATTAGGGGAAGGAGAGAGGCAGAGGAAGGAGTGGGAGGGAGAAAGTGAAATCAGCTGATATGATTTGCATTCAAAATGGATAAAATATGATCTCAGATGGAATGGCTCTGTGTTGCATTTTTCAAATGAGGCAGGAGTGGAAGAGTAAAAGCCATCTTCTTAAGCCGTCTCAGAATGGACACATTTTGCATCAGACTTTTTAGATCGTCTGTCCAAAGCAGGTTGTCACATGCAACAATGTGCAAAGGAGAACATTGTTCATTGTTGCAACTTGCAAGTGACAGGGGATATTGAGACAAGAGATAAAAATGTTAAAAACTGTGTTTTAGGCAGACGAACTTAAAAAGTCCGATGCAAAAAATATGCCCATTCTGATGCGGCTTTAGGAAGTGGTTTGGACTGTTGTCGAAGAAAGGAGCACTACAACAAATTGTAGAGTGAAAATAAAGAATAATTGTCTGTTCCGAGTGACAGAAGAAATGAATGGCAAAGTTAGGTCTCGTCTCTCTCAGGACAGACAGTTCCGTTGATCAAGAATGTGAAGATTTTGCACATGCTATTTTGCTCTTCAATTTGGTGACTATCATATCCCTTTTCCTGTCGCTCCTTTCCTGATCGTGCTTCACCTTCTGCCACTTCATAACAAGATTTGAAACATCTCTTTTCTTCAATGACAGGCCAAGACCAGTTGCCAGTTGCATGTGCTTCTTCTTTGCCTTATCCTTCAGGGGAAAACGATTATCGAGAAAAAATGATATGCTGATTTGTTAATCATTTTGAGAAGATTTTTCATAAATGTGTTCATCAATTTGCAGAAAAATCAACCATTTGAAGTTCTTCGGGGGTTCCAAGAAGAAGTACCTACAACAAAGGACAAATCAAATCACCTTTTGTCCCACAGGACCAGAAAAATTGTTTTGTTGAACCTGCTCTGAAAACTCTGCCAAGTAGGCATTCCATGTGATGACAGTGAACTCACACCAGTGGACCAGAATTTCGGGAGCTCACTGTTTTGAAGTAATTGGGGTCAGAGCCAGAGCCTTTTTCACTGTACATTTTCTCTCTGGTTTGCATTACAGAACCAGGACAGAATTTTTTCCAGCTTCATGAACAAAATTATCTCTCCTAAACATACACCACAATTAGAACAATTTTCATAACTTTATGGGAGACATGGCATGGATACAGGGGTATGGGACAATATTTTTTTCACTGATACATTTTGAATTGTTTTGATATCAAGATCCTGCATGTCCAGGAATTTGTTGGTAAATTCGTGGGGTACACTGTTTACAGCATATGCCAAAAGGAGTGTGCAAAAACCTTGTGTGCAAGTCCCTATGGCAATTGTGAATAAAGTGTAGAATGACTTTTTGTCCAATGACTTGCATGCGTACGCTGCGAAAAAACATGGGACACTACTAGTGTTCGAAGTCAGGGAAATTTCCCGGGAAATTTCCCAAAATTTTGGGAAATTTCCCGGGAAATTTCCCAAGTGATTTTTCCCGGGAAATTTCCCAATTTTCCCGGGAAATTTCCCAATTTTCCCGGGAAATTTCCCGGGAAACTTCCCGGGAATTTTCCCAATTTTCCCGGGAAAATTGGGAAATTTCCCGGGAAAATTGGGAAATTTCCCGGGAAAATTCGGTATTTTCCCAATTTTCCCAGGAATATTCCCAATTTTTTCGGGAAAATTGGGAAATTTCCAGGAAAATTGGAAATATTCCTGGAAAAATTATGTGGATATTTCCTGCGTAAGTTGGGAAATTTACAGAACAAATCCAATATATTTTGCTGCCAGGACGATGCTGCGGGATGGTGATGACGGAGGGATGACAGTGGCTTCGCCTGTGATGGCAGCCACTGATAATTTATGGTGCCAGTGACTGATAACAGTCGCATATACATAATATATGAATATATTTTACATATAGGTACATATAAATACCTCGGTAGGTATTCACAACAATTGGTATACCTGTGCATGATATGATTAAAAAGTGCATGCAAACATTTAACAGCCATTGGAGCACAGTTTTCAGCATAGTTTAATGCAGTTGCATTAACTGCATTAAAAACCGTTCATTGCAACTCCTGTTATGGTATATGCAGCCTCAAAGCGCAATTTTGCAACAGCTGCCCTGCCATGCAGGTGCCATCGTGAATTCACAGAAATGCAGGCTGGCGTCGTCCAATTACTCAACTCACCAGATGATTCAATTAATAAACAAATCAAGACCATGTTGCGGAGTCAAAATAAAAATAGAAGTCATAGTTTTTTTGCTTTTTTCTCTTTTTTTCGAAATTTTTTCGCTTTTTTCTAAATTTTTCTTTTCGACCAGACATTGGTGTGACCTGCTGCTTTTTTGTTGACTTGTTGCGTGTGCCGGTCCACAATTGGTTCACGGACGTTGTAGATGGTGGGAGCATGATAAATCCACCTGCCATTATTCGGTACTGTTACTTTTCCAAGCGCAGTGTTCGATGATAGATACGCAGAAGCAATCAAACAATTTCCAATTTTCGACTCAACGCTACAGAAATTGCCTGGGAAATTTCCCAAAATGGGAAAATCTGAAGAGCAGAGTCGAAAATTCCTCATTTTGGGAAAATTCGGAATTTTCCCGGGAAAATTGGGAAATTTCCCGGGAAAATTGGGAAAATTCGGAATTTTCCCAATTTTCCCAAAATGGGAAATTTCCCGGGAAATTTCCCGGGAAATTTCCCAAGTTGAATTTTCCCGGGAAATTTCAAACACTAGACACTACACTTCAAAATTCTGCGAAATTTTGAAGATGCCAAATTGTAAAGCAACAAAAATGACAAAAAAGCACGTGGGAGAGTCCGACTTGTTCTGTAAGCTGCCACGACATGCTTTTGTCATTTTCGTTTCTTTTCAGCTTAATTTTGGCAAATAAATGCAGAAAAAAATTTGGTGTCTTAAAAATATCGGCCAATTTTACAGTGTAGGGCCCCGTGTTTTTTCCCGAGAAGTCATCGGATGACAAAGCGTCATTTTTATTAGGCCTTATGCCCACTTGACAGTGGGCCTAATCAAAAATGGGAGGGGGAATCGTGGAGTTATTAGGCATCATGGTTGTATTGGAATCAATCATTTTCCATCAATTTTTATAAGCTAAGAACAGGATCACTGCATGATTTGGTGTTCAATATCTTACCTTTTTCCGACTAGCTGCCTCTTCCACAGTGCCATCTTTAGTGGCAATTTGCTGGTAATCCTCAGTCGGTACACCGTCTATGTCCATGTCAGGATCCATGTAAAAATCCTGTGGTGCAGATCCTGCTGCAATTGAAGCAGAGCCAACAATAGTTGAAGAATCGGGGACACTCACTGGGGCAGTGGTATCTATTTCGGCTCTGAACTCCTGTTCCCACTTTAGCAACTCGTTTTCAAAATCATCTTCTGTCGCCTTTTCAGAGTCACATGCTCCATCGGGGCCTCCTTTCTTTCTTGAAGAGGCCCTTTCCGAAGATGCGTAATGAGAATCAGTAGACTGATTGTACAATACTTTTTCATCCGGTACCGTTTCACCATCCTCATCTAAAGGCACTGTTACCCCAGAAATAGAGGTCGATCCCTTTCTCGGACGATATGCTGGAGGAGAATCTACATGAAATGGTGGTGGTGTCGATATTCTCGGAGGAGGTGGAGGTGACAGAGGGGGTAGAAATAATAAAGAGCCTGAGTTGTGGTCTCCAAAATCGGCTTCAGTCGTCCGCTGCAATGGCAACTCGAGCGTATTTCCATTAAATGAAGTATCCTTCCCCTTGCTGACTATGAATGGATCATTTGAAACCAAGCATGTAAAGTCAGAAGGTATCGAATGACTCATTGCAAATTCATCAGAGCCTGAAATCAAATAAAAGACGTGAGTGTGACCAGGGATGGGTAAACGTATAAAACTCCACGTATAATACGTGCGTATAATACGTACGTATAATACACGTAGAAAACGTATAAAACCTAAAAGTCGAGTGATATCTCATTTTTTGCAGAAAAAGCTGCTCTTTAACATGCTAACATTCTATTTATCACATTAAAATAATGACAAGCGTCATCATCAATGAAAGGAAAAAAAAATTAAAGCAGTTAATCAGTGAAGCCCCGCAATAATTGCTTTCAAGTTGGCCACGCAAGATTGAATTAGCCACACACCATTGTAAAATGCAATTCAAAATTGTGTGAGCACCAACCATGTGAAAGTTGATGCTGCCAAATTACTTTCATCTTTAATAACATAGGTCTAGATGCATGTAGCTCATGTGCGTGGTTTAAGAGAGAAGTACAAAGAAAACAAAAAAAAAATATGACAAATAGAAGAAGGCAAAAAACGAACAACACTCGTGACGACCTTTTTAAGCAGGATGCAAGAAGGTTAGATGGTGGCAAGAGAAAGTGCCAAAAACCAACCTCATTTGTCTCAATGAACCAACCAAACCACGTTTGTCTCACTCACCCTTGCAACCTTCATTTGCGAGGGAAGCTTGTTCCAATACGAGAGTGGGCCCAGAAATCCTGTCTGCCAGATTCAATCCGGAGCTGCCTAACCCAACTTCATCGGGCCGACTCAATTTTTCTGTGGCAATTCTCTTTCTGGTCTAACAGCCTGGACGTCCAGATTTCTGCGATCACCGGAAAAACTCAATGCGGCTAAGCGTAACGCCGAGATGCAGTACATCCGGAGCTCCCTCCCGGAGGAATTGAAGCACAGACCAAAGAAGTTTTTCAGTTATTTAAAATATAAGACCAAGGGTGCCTCCTCTTCGATCCCTGCTCTGAAGACCCACGATACCGTTGCTTGTGAGCCTGCGCAGAAAGCCAACGTTCTCAATCAATTCTTTGCCTCCGTATTCACGGATGAGGATATAGCGCTTTCCCAAGAAGACATAAGGCCTTTTTCTTCCGAGGCACCTGCTCTCCTTGGCGTCCGCATTTCTAAAGCAGGAATTATATCTCTTATCAATGACCTCAATCCCAACAAGTCATCCAGTCCAGATGCTATCTCCGCAAAGTTTCTCAGGACTGCACCTAATGAATTTGCTTCCTTTTTAGAGCTCCTGTACACTGCACGTTGCATTTCTCAGGGCGCCATCCCCAGTGATTGGAAAATTGCGAACGTAATGCCAATATTCAAGTCCGGCTCCAGATCTGACCCATCCAATTATCGTCCAATCTCCTTGACCAGTGTTTGCTCCAAATTGTTTGAACATATATTGTGCTCTACACTGGCTTCCTTTCTAGAAGTGAATGATTATCTCATTAAAGATCAATTTGGCTTCCGCAAGGGAAGATCCTGTGAAATGCAGTTAGCGAGAGTGTTCCAAGAGATTTCTAGAGCCGCTGACTCGAGCCTCGATGTCGATCTGATATTTCTTGATTTCTCGAAAGCCTTTGATAGGGTACCCCACCAGCGACTCCTCTCGAAATTGGCAGCACTCGGGGTAGGTGGCAGATTTCTAGACGTCTTGCGGTCTTTCTTGACCTTTCGGCAACAATCAGTTGTACTAGAGGGTGTGTCTTCCGACGTTATTCCCGTAACGTCTGGCGTTCCTCAAGGAAGTGTACTTGGTCCAATTTTATTTCTTGTCTACATCAACGACCTTGCTTCAAACTTGTCCTGTAATGTGCGTTTATTTGCCGATGATTGTCTAATTTACAAAATCGTCCGTGAGGCTGGAGACAGAGAACTATTGCAGTCGGATCTTAGGCAAATCGAATCTTGGTGTAAAACAAACCAGATGCAGCTAAATTTTGACAAGTGTGCCCTCCTTCCAGTCACATCAAAGTTGTCTCATGTTCAGTTCCAGTACACTCTGAGTTCTGGTGTCTTAAATTCCGTGAACGAATACAAATATCTCGGCTTGACCTTTTCAAGAAACTTAAGCTGGGGTAAGCATGTTTCCTCAGTTATTAGCAAGGCTAATCGTGTGCTGTACCTAGTGAGGAGGACTCTAAAGCATGGAACGAGTGACACGAAATCCGCCGCATATTTTTCCCTTGTTAGACCACTTCTCGAGTATTCTTCGGCTGTTTGGGACCCTTTTAAGCTGTGCGAAGTTGAAGCCGTAGAAGCCATCCAGAGGAAAGCGGCGAGATTTGTAACTAATCGATTTGCAAGATTTGATAGCCCCTCCGCTATGATTAAAGACCTAGGATGGTGTTCTCTTGCTGGAAGACGCAAATGCTCGAGGCTTGCCTTGCTCTCTCACATCTATTCTGGTTCATGTTCTTTCCTAACTGACTTGAGATCTTCTATACAGCCTCCAAATTATACTTCTCGATGGGACCATAGAATGAAAATCCAGCAAATAAGCTGTAACAAGGATGTATGCCATTATTCTTTTATTCCTCGCACTATCCGTGACTGGAATTCCCTGCCTCGGGACTTAATGAGTGAATTATACCATTCCGGTAAAGCATCATCCAAGGCCTGGTTTCAAAAGAACCTGTATTCATGTTAAGGCGTTGTTTATTGCTTTCATTTTGTCATTCAAGCAGATTGATTCATTGATTTAACAAATTCCCAGGAGTTCATTCCTATCGTTTACTTCTACGTTTCACTTCATTTGCCTGCTTTTCGCAACGATTTTCATGCATTATGAAACTTTGACTGTTCTATATACTCGAAGGTTAACCATTCTGCTTTTTTAGATCTCATCTTCTTTTCGTTTCAGGTCTTAATTTATTCTTCATTTCAGGTTTAATTTTGTTTTATTTTTGTCATTTCAGGTTTTATTTTCTTTTGTCCATTTCAGGCTCGGATGCAGGTTTGACTTTTCCTGAACGTTTAACCTTTTGTGCATGACTGCATGCTAAAAAAAAAATTAGATACATATAGATAGTTAGATAAGACAAGATAGATATTAGCAAAGTTTTCTGCACTTGTGGCAGAGATTGTGTCACAAGTTGTGCGTGTGTCACAAGTTGTGAGTGTTATGTTAATGTTATTGTGTTGAGAGTCGGACAATGGCCGACAGGTTGAGGTAAATGGTTGAGGCAATGGCTGTCAGCCAGAGTGGCCCCCCTCGCCGAGCCACCGGCCGTATGGCTGTCAGCTCAGATGGCGGTTGATGATGATGATGAAAAACGACTCAGCACTAACAGCCAGAAAATGGTACACATACTTCAAGTACACATACTTGAAACCAGCTGAGTACTAATGCATATGTTATTGGAGTGAAGGCCAAGCATAATGCACTGGCTAACCATGCAATCATTGGCACGATCATTTTATCACGATGGCTTCATCATTGTTTCACCGCGATCATTTCATCACCTGTTTCGTTTTCTTTCATCTTTACGAGTATTCATTTTCATCCACTATTTTTGTAGATTTCATTTCAGATTGTGAATGGGTGTGGGTGTGCAGGTTGATGATGCTTGCTTGGGGTGCTCTTGAGTGGTTGCATCTGTGTGATTGTTGTCTGTCTGCTATTGAATGCTATATGACTAGGTCCCGATTCCGATAGTATGTTTTTGGAACTCCTGTCCCCTCCTTTTCCCTTACTTTCCCTATCCTTCCCTTCCCTCCCTTCCATTTCCCAGGTAGGTATGTGATGAAATTTGCTGTTTTCTGAGAACTTTGCTGAGAAATTGATGATTCATAAGAGCCTGTTCTGCTATGACGTATTTGGTGGAGTGCAGAATAAAAAAAAAACGTTCGCCCAAGATAAGCGTAGAGCACATGGCAGAAAATCCCGGATGAACTGCAAATGGTGAAAAAAAGGTTAATCAAAATCCTGCAAGATGCAAGCAAGAATCCAGATGTGGAATGGGAGTGAGAATTCTGGCATTTGAGTACTTGGACAGCTTATTTATGGATCGTCGATGTATGTATCATCGACAGAGAGAAGGATGTGGGGAATTTTCTGTTCAGATGAAAATTTGGGAGAAAATAGCAATTATTTTTCTTGGTTTTCGCCCACAGCCCATATCGTACAACAATGCGACCCGTTATGAAAAGAAAGCCATCATTTAAATGTTTGTGAGTAGTGGTTGGCATTGTGAATGGATCAGTAGGCGATACGACCATGTCAATCACAGTTTTATTTTTTGTGACTGTTTTTAACCTCCTGACGTGGTCATATCGCCTGCTGATCCAAAGCCATTATCTTAGATAAAATCTAAAAATGCAATTTGAGCTGTTTATTATTATCCCTTTCTGTGATCGTCATCATTTCCGACAACTTATTCAGGTTTTATTCCTCCTACACTTCTCTGAGTTGTGAAATAACTTCAGAATTGAATTCCTTGTTAAATTCCACCCCCGAGTCATGTGTCACACATGTTAAATTTTTGCACACGTATAATACGTACGTATAAAACACTTTTATACGTACGTATAATGCGACGTATTATACGTAGAAAACTCACGTATAATACTTAAGTATTATACTTACCCATCCCTGAGTGTGACGCAAAGTACCAATTTATTCAACACAAAAATTATTTAAACATACGTATAATTGAAAATTCATTCGCAGAAACAATGCGGTGCAGATTGACAAATTTAATTACATAAAAGGGAAAGCTTGCAGCTCTGTCATAAAAAAAAAACAATGCATCATAGGCAGCAAAAATAATGAAAAAATATTCAATGCTCCCACAAAAATTTTCCAGTAAAATTTGATGTCCCGAGTCACATGCCACCAACAGGAAAAATGACTCGCAGCATAATGTGCCAATTTCTGTTGCTGCACACATTGCATTGACACCATGTAAAATTTTTAATATTTTCTGCTGTTCAGTTATTTGATCGCTTGTGTTTTAGGGTTAATCAGAACCATCGGACACTTTGAATTACCATCAATTGTCGGCATGTTAGACAGTGGTGGTTTGCGCCAAATGGAATGGCATTGTCTTCCCATTCCATTGAAACCAGGTCTGATCTGGCCATCAGGTATGGCCCATATGGGACTGCGCAAGAGAAAAAGCTTCCACTAGCTGGCATCATGAGTGACAAGACACAAAATTGTTGGTGATATTGTTTGAAAAATACCGGAACCGTAAAAGAGTTTATAAATTAAATTTAAACAGTCTGCTACACCACAGCAACATATCCAAAATTATTTTTTTGTTTGTTTTGCTGCATAAAAATAATTATCCACTCACCGAAGTCAAGCTGAGAACCGTCGGCTGTTGCGTCTTTGTGCCGTCTGGACTTCTTCAAAACTGGCTTCGGAGAAAAAGCTGTTCTCTTTCTAGTTGGTGAGGATACCTTGGTTGTCGGAGACAGACCATCATTGCACATTGAATTTGCATCGAATTCACCATAGCTGTGGTAAGAGGGTACGAAAAACAAGTTTTTTTTATTAGAACTGCTTTTGAAATGCACCGTCATTGGTTCGTTGTGGATTAACATCTCGGCTCGTGGCTTTTACGCAAACAGAACTGGTTCCAGCAAGCGAGTGGGTGCAAAAACCAGGAATCATTTAGTCGGTGAGGGTGGAATGAATTTTTTTTAAAGTCAAGCAGACCAGGCAATTGCGTCCAGATCATGTACCATGGAAAACCCCATTGCATTTTTTTCACAGAATTGCGTAAAGGGCTTGTGAATATGTAGAGGTGAATTTGGCAACTGAAATGGCAATGTTACGAACGACAACTGTTTTCATCCTGTTTCTGAAAGTGGAACAAACATGCCGATTATATTTTGTGCGCAACTGGTAAAATCCATCCCTGCTCCCAATCCTCGGAAGAAATCTACCAAAGACATCCTCGGTTAGAGCCAGCCGACTGTGGAGAAGTCAATCCAACCCAACAGAATCACTCAAATCGACAATAATAGGAGCTGTTTGTTTCCAGAGACTGCAACCAGATGGATAACCGACCTCATGAAGATAAGCCAATCCAGCTCGAGTAAACTGAAAAATCAAATCCAAGAAAATAATGAAGTCAACAGAAAAAAAAACAATGACACCGGATGTGGAAAGGGATCTCTAGAAAGAGAAGTGTTTTCTGGTTGAAAGAACTGGGTGCCAGGAATGTCCTGCAGATGAAATGCTCCAGGACAAAAAAAAATTGAAAAATGAAAAAGAAACTCCCTGGTATCTTTCAGTAATCACGACAAAACCTTCAATTCACTTTCAAAGGGGGGACATACTCCGATGTGGTATCAGTTTTGACCAGTGAAAATCGAGAGTTGAACAAGAAAAGAAGTATGATGTTCGAAATGTTTTGATCACGTTTTTTTGGATCAGTTTTGAGGAAGGAACAAACACCATGATAAAGTAGGTTTGGGAATTTCATTTCATCATGCCAAATGGCAAAAAAAATTTGGGACCAATTTGCATTTTTCCTATCAGGGTAAAATGTATGCCTACCAATTAAAAAGATATAAAAATGTAGAAAGGAAAAGAAGTAGGTAGATGAGAGATAAACTTACCAACAATTGTTCAAATCATTGAAAGCATGTGGTCCAGAAGTGGTATTGCTGCCATCCACATGGTTTCATTTCAATCCGAAAATGGCTGAAGACACAGACATCCGAAAAAGCTTTCTGTTTTACCAAACGAGACGGCATTCCACATGGTTGTTCTATTGCCACACTGCATGATGTGAAGTGCACCGTTGGGACCAGTCCCCGTCTGTTGAGTTAACTATCGAAAGGTGTGCTGACAACATGGTTGGGCTGGTGATGTCAAATCCTGGCATCGTAACGATGGTGGTGAAATCCGCAATTGGAACGTTATGAAGTTCTCAGAGTTGTGACAAAGTTATGACAAAAAGCAACAATCTCTCTTCACAGCAACAGTTGTCAGAAAACAGAAACAAAGTTCCATGATAATAAAGGAAAGCTCGACGTACCTGGAACTGGATGCGGCAGTGGCATGCCGCACTTGACATCTGGCACTGGTATCTGAAATAATCGATGCTGGAGCTGGAGATGCACTTTTATCCAACTTAGTCGGAGGCGGCTGCTGTTTCTGTTTATCAGGTTTTGCATTTGATGTGGCTGCCAAGGAGCTGAGGGAAACATTTTGAGAGCCGAGCCACTCGAGAAAATAGAGCGATGACAAGGCACCATCAAGCCACGCAGACTTCAAGCCCTAAAGAGATTCAAGAAAAACAAAATAAAATAAATATCATCCCGTCCATCTCAGAGTGTTCAAATGCTGCATGCAAGCATTCTTTTCATATTTTTTTCAACAAGAGAAAATCACAATAAATTCATGCCAAAGCTCCAATGCAATTAATAGCGGTAACCTGGAACAAAACAACTCTAAACAATTTCACTTCTCACTAAAGTGAAAATTGATCCCTGCCAACTAATCAGTGATAATAATCCAGTCAACACAATGAATAAACCCATCAAATGTTTCAAGAAAAGGTGGATACCTACATTTTTCAGTTTCAGGTGGTGGTTTGCATCACATTTTTTATTTCAAAGCACTTGAGCAAGGGCCTCCAAATTTTACATTCCAATTATTGGACACAAAGAAAAATCGGCATCAGTGCCAGTTTGGATGGATTCACGCCTTCCTTGGTCCCACATGCACATAAAAACTGATGCCTGATATGATTACGTCAGTTTGTGCCAAGAATTTGAGCTGTGAGGACCTGCTCTGTTGTGAGGACCTGTTTGCTCTGTTAAAATCCAGGAGGATTAGGCCCCTGCTATTTAGAAGTTCATGATTTTATTTCATTGACCCTGATTTGAGTAGACGCTTCCAACCAAGATTTGTGATGTGTGAGTGAGCTTCACCCACTTCTCAAAAAAATTAAATCCCAAGCTCAACATGGTACAATCTGAGCATAAAAGAGCTGATGTCTGAGACAATCACGGTTAGCGATACATTTGGCAGAGGTACCTACCTACTTTTTGCAGTGCAACCGGTTTAAGTGAACCATTTAAATCCCCAACAAAGATGACTGTTCACAAAAATTTAAGACACAACTTTAAAAAAAAAATTGTCGAATTATTTCACGAGTGACAATGATAGGAAAAAGCACGGAAAGCTAAGCTCGTAAAGCACGGACAAAAAAAGCTAAAGACAGTTTGGGGCAACCCTAGAGTAAACGCTCCACAAAATTCACAAGTAGAAGGCTGTGCATTTAGTCTGTGGATATTTTGCATCATGTAGATTGGCTTGCCTGCACTTCCAACTCCAACCCACCTGAAGCTGAATGTATATCTTTAGGCTAGGTGCCACCTTGTCCATGTTTCCTTTGGTGAAGTCCTTTTGAAGTCTGTCGGATAGTCTTCCCAAACTCAATTCAATTGGTGTCTTCAGGTCAACATCTGTAAACAATTTACAAGTAAGTGCAAAACAAAACAAATCATTAACAAGAGAGAGAAAGCAAATGCGGAATCAATGGGCCGATTTTTTAAACGAAGCCCATCTTTTAGGCCGCGGATTATTTTCTTTTTAAATTCAATTTTGTACACAAAAAGAAAAGAATCCGCAGCCTAAAAGATGGGCTTCGTTTAAAAAATCGGCCCAATGACTGGTTTAGCCGACTAGGTAAACTTCAGAATGGACAGCTTTTCGATGCGGTCACTATACCTGCCGTTTTGAAACAAAACTCCAATCCCAAAAACTACAGTCGGTTTCATTGATTAGGAGACCATAATTTCTGCTACAATGAAAACTCAATCGAATCAGTTATGTCATTTTGTTTGAATGAATGAATGAGTGTGAAGCACGCTATGTTACCGTGTGCATTGTCATCAAATGGATGGCGTAGAGTGTACGTAACTGTTGACCATAGCAGACAGGCATTCTGAAAGAACAAACAGAATTAGGCCCTATTTGCAAGGTGATGAAGATCTAAAGCACAGAAAATTGCATCTGTGCTCTTCAGACATAAAACTCAGTTGAACATCCAGGCAAAACTACATCTGGGAGAGGGAGGGCATGTGTTGAACATAAACTACATCTGGGAGAGGGAGGGCATGTGTTGAACATAGACTTCTATGGCTGGAAAAGGGTCAGAAACCCACTTCTATCCATGCCGCTTATTTGTAGGGAAGGAAAACCCTGGTGAGTAAAACCAGAACATAGACGACTTTGGCACGGACCTATCCAATTGAATACCAAAGTCAATGTGAGATGGAGGGCGTGGTGTCTCTTCAGGAGCCATTTACATTTGCTAATATAGGTACCTATTCAATAAACTGTTCATCCAATCTCCAGATAGGCTGCCAATTTAGAACAAGAGGGCAGTGGAGATGCTGCTAGACAGCCAACCAAAGTGCTGAGAGTGTTAACTTTCTCTGTGAGGTAGCAGGGGAGCACTGGGGTATCACATACCACTTGAAAAATATTTCATGGAAAAATACAAACCCAGGTGTTCTAGTTCTAGTGTCCAATGGAAAAATACAACCCCAGGTTTTCCATTAAAAAAATACCTGCCAAAATAAAGAATAGGTTCTGTAAAACATGAAAAAATATTCATGAAATGTATTTTGTGCCTATGTTATATGAAAATTTTATGTGGGCGGATATAAGAAATTTTGTTCGATTACTTGGGCTCACATACCATCACACAGATGCAGGTAATTCATGTTGCATACAGACTGCCCAGCCCTCGGGGGCAAAAGGAACTATCTTCCGGAGGGGCGAGAAAAAAGAAATGAAGGCGTTTACCATACACTCCCCTCAGTTGAGGTTCCCCCAGTTCTTTTTGCACAAAATGTACACTGGTCAGATCCGGTAACAGAATGGTTCCTGCCACCTTGCTATGCAGCTCCCAATCGATTACCACCTTTCATCCCAGAGCGCAGGAGGGATAGTTAGGAACCTCAAATTTTATATCTCACATCTAGGCCTAGCCGAGAGTATGTATTTGAAGAATAAGTAAGCTGCTTTGTGCTTCCTTTGTCACTTAAGTTCTCCCACCCATCTCCCTCGCCCTAAGAATAATTGTGGGGGTCTTACCTGAAATGTTCAATGGAACCTTCGGAGACTCACTCAGGTTCAAATCAACTGACACTGTGGAAGGAGTCGATGTAAGATTGGATTTGTAACTGGCAGAAATCGGTGATGTAGAGTTATCGGTAGAAACTGAATGGTTTCGTTCAAGGTGTTCAGCATCATCTCTGTCGATGTGGTTCCAATTCCGTTTACACTTTGTTTTACCAAGTTTCAATGGACCAACTTCTTCTGGTTCTGGCTTTGGTCTGACGAAGGAACTCTGCAATGACTGGGGAGCTATGTGAGAATTATCATTGCTTTTTTCCTGTTTAGCTGACGATCGCAAATCACCAACATTGTTGGTGGAACTCAGGACAGTAGGGCCATCAGACAATCTGTTTGAAGTGGAGTGGGCAACAACATCTTTTGAAACCGTCGAAGATGATGATGCAGCAGGTGGAACGGAAGCTGATACTTTTCGCAGCACAAATCGTCCAATGTCGTACTCATCATCTGAATCATCTTCATAACCATAACCTACCAGCTGACAAATCTTTGGCCCACTGGGTGGCAGCACTTCAGCAGGATTAGGCATTTCAGAAGAGAGGGATGAGTTCTTTTTTGCAACACTGGTTTTCAACTTATCATTATCCTTCGATGGAACATTTCCGTCAAATTCACCGCATATGTCAGACTTCGCCTTTGGCCTGTGGTCGGGAGGCTTTTCTTGTTCAATTTTTGCAATTATGTCCTCGGCAATTGCATTACCCATACTGTGCAAACTAGTAGAATCAAGATAGGACTTCAGCTCATCTGGGATGCCAGCATCGTATGAGCCAGCATTGATCAATTCCTTCAGCAGTTCAGTTTTCTGTTTCAACTTGGCAAGCAAGACAGCATCACTTTCTGCATCAGACTCGGCAGGCCCTGCTGTTTCATATTTGTCGCAGCTAAGTTCCGACATGCCATCATCGCAGGTCGTTTCAGGCAAGGACGGTGACAGCAATGGTGAATGATGCTGCACCTCCTCCGAAATTGGAGGGAGAGAACCGGAAGCGGAACTGGCCGCAGGAGGAGCAGGAAAATCATCTGCTGAGACCAACTCAGTTTTTGGCGCTTCACAAGCTTTGTCGTCCTCCAAAGGTGGCAACTCTGGACCAAACATCACAGCCAGAGAGCTTGAACCAAAAGCAGAGGCTGCATTTGCATCTTCTGTTTGGTTTCCAAAACCATCATGATGGCCTTTTGTAGTTGCTTCCTGTCTAGTTTGCTTTTTCTTTGCTTTTTTATGAGGTCTGCTGCTGGAAACTCTGAATGATGTTATCATCTCAACTTTTCTGAAAATATGAAAGATAGAAAAAAAATAATGCATACACCTTTTGTAATATGCTCGAAACATTGAGACTGTATTTATGCCCATAAATCTGGCATCAAAGCAATGATGTATTTCGGCCTTTGCCACTGAACCCCACCCAAGTCCAGGCAGACAGACTGGAGCGGCAATGGCGGAAAGCTCTACCACATCAGCCAGCCAATGTATTTAAAAAGTAAGCGCAAATCCTCTGTAGGGATTGCATACAGAAACATCTAGTGAACTGAGAAATGCATCCTTGGGCTCGTGATGACTCCAAGTCTATGCAAATCATTGACAATAAAGCAGGAATAAAATCCACACGCCAGCCTTCACGAAAGTTAAGTGCCACTTTTAGAGTTGGGTACTCTTTTTCTTTTTGTGAACTAATGGTGCATGAGCATCTGAACTAAACAGGTTGCCAGTGACTGATTTTGAACCAAATTTGTGCAAGCTGTTTATGTCACACATACAGGGTATGCACTAAAACGCCACTAACTCATGAAATGCACTTGGCCCAGGAGGGAAGCATCTCACCAAACTTGATAGAGCCAACCCATCACTCATCTTCGTCTGCTTCTCTTTGCATGCTTTTCCAACCCATTTAGCTATTTCTGAACGTGTAAAGTGGGGTCCTCTTTTGAATTGCCCTACCTAACTCGCTGAGTATTCCACCGACATCTGGCATAATCCAAGGGTTTGGAAGGAGCACAATCATAGGATTTCCTTGGAATTTCAACAAAGAGGAATAGTGATTTGGATCCACGCATGGTGCATCGCAACCACTTATTTGCCCTCTTGCATAAAAATTATACCTAGTCCTGTTTTCAGGAAAAGATGTCGATGAAGGAGTGAGTTTCAGCTGCACCAACCTTTTAGGAGCATGCCAACCAGACAGGTCTCAACGCAACAGCTCTCAACACCTGTAGCAATTCTGCCTCCCAAGCAGGTGCTTGGTTCGAATCCAACATCCGAATGAATATTTAAAATCACACCTAAAGCTTCTTTTTAACAGCTTTTTCGTTTCATTGCTTTGTGGGTAAAATAATAAAACATTGCTTTGTAAAATAATGGTCAAGTGGATGCCGTTTTCGTTGATTTTGAAAAGGCTTTTGACTTGGTGCCACATGGAGCCTTGGTTGGTAAACTTCGGGCGTTGCACTTGAGTCCTGTTATTGTGAATTGGGTGATAGACTTTCTAATGGATAGGAAGCAGCAAGTGAGAGTGCGTGATGCACTTTCTTGCACGGTGCCAGTTACTTCAGGCGTTGCACAGGGAAGCGTCCTTGGACCGATATTGTTTCTGGTGTTTATCAATGATCTTCCTTTCAACTTGAATTGCAGTGTACGTTTGTTTGCTGATGATTGTGTTGTTTCACGCGAAATTCGATCTCCTACAGATTGTCTTGAACTCCAATGTGATTTGAATAAAATATCCGAGTGGTGTAAAAAGTGGGGGATGAGGCTAAATTGTGATAAATGTGTTCTTCTTCGTTTCTTCACAAAGCGTGTTGCCATAATGTGTGATTACTTGATCTCCGGTGTGACATTACGCTCAACAAATACTGTTGTATATTTAGGTGTCACCTTCACAAGTAAGCTCAGTTGGGAAGTTCACGTTGATGGAGTCATCAAGAAGGCTAATACAGCACTTTACTTTGTTAAGAGAAATTTTGGTAATGCCAGCCGCGGCATTCGAGAGAAGGTATACATGGCACTGGTGCGATGTCTCTTGGAATATGCAACTTCTGTTTGGGATCCGTACCAGGTGACACTTATTGAAAGGGTAGAGAGAGTCCAGCGCAGAGCTGCACGCTTTGTAACTGGCTGTTATTCGCCATATGTTAGTGTGTCAGCTATGATTACCGAATTAGGATGGGTTTCTCTTGCCCGACGTAGGAATGATGCCAGGTTGTCAGCCCTTTTTCTTGCCCTCAACAATGTCGGAGGATGGTCTGACCTCAAGGGATTTTTGTTTCCTGCCCAGTACTGGGGAAGGGGTGACCATGATTATAAGCTTCAAGTAGGACGTGTCTTTAGTAACCTTAGGAAGTACTCCTTCATTGTGAGGACAGTGAGAGATTGGAACCTATTGGATGGTACCGTTTTTGGGGATGGGAGTAACATTTCTGTCCATACCTTTAAGAATAATCTCTGTTCACATAACAAGAAAGCACTGGTGATAAACGCCTAGCCCTTCTTCCCCCTCCCGCCTGTTGATTTGCGCCGGACTATGTCCTTGCAAATTAAATTGTATTATTATAATAAAAAATAAATAAATAAAAATGGGAGAAGATACAAACAAAGAACCAGTTGAGAACCAGTAAAGAGGTTTGTTCCAGGAACGTGGTTAACTTGTAACTATGAAGTTTTAATCAAAACTTCGTAGTTCAAGTTAAAATTAAAGTTAAAATTAAAACTTAAAGTTAACCACGTTCCTGGAACAAACCTCTTTACTGGTTCTTTGTCTGTATCTTTTCCCATTTTTTAAATATTTATTTTTTTATTGTCCCGTGGTGTGAAGGACCCGGAAGTGCATGACTGTGTGCTGCGCAGTGAATGTCCCATTGGAAGTTCCATGGAAAATAATATTCTTATTACAAGATGCCTCCCTCACAGCCAACCTAGGACAAAATGTTCCCATGACGTTTTGGAAGATGCAAAGCAAGTTATGTGTCTCTCCTCCAGACAGCTGGTCTGCCAACTATTGAAAGAAAAGAAGGCAGGCATGAGGCAATACCGTCATTTTTCACCAAGAACTCTTGTTTATTGCGTCGAAACAAAATGGCACTGAAAATCACCATTTCAAAACACAAAAGACATGCAAAACAAAAAAACCAAAGAACAACAGCCTAGAGTCTCGGAGCATCTGCGACATGTGTCCCTTCAATTTTTGCAACATAAAATGGTGATACAATAGTTGCCCACCATTCCTTGACCAATTGACCAGAGTGACCTAACATGGTCTTGGACCCATATCGAATGTTCAGATGCAATGCCCTCCATTGTCTAACATGCAAATTGGCTACATTCATACTGTGCAGCCTCTTGAGTGTGGCTGGAGGAACAACAGCAGTGAGCATTTTCAGAACCTCTGCGGACCGAGAGTTAAAAACCTTCTCTCATACAACAGAGGGATCATGACAGGGGTAATGCCAGTCGCCAACTCTGGGTTGTGAAGCGAATTTCCCCATTTAAATGGTGGAATTTGCTTCCATTACCCTGTCATAATAGTGTCTCTGTTGATGGTGTCAAAAGAGCCTCTGGGGACAGACACAAAAATAAATAATAACAGATTACACCAAGAAAAAAACTACTTTTCGATTACATCAACTTTTCGGTGAGAATTAATTGGGTTAAGGGTTTAATGACCAATAGGTACCTAATTTAGGTTTGAACCAGGCGAGGGAGGGA
Source organism: Sinentomon sp. SZTP_YWyxl (assembly GCA_030068105.1). Taxonomy (NCBI): domain Eukaryota; kingdom Metazoa; phylum Arthropoda; class Protura; order Sinentomata; family Sinentomidae; genus Sinentomon; species Sinentomon sp. SZTP_YWyxl. Next base: position 2,131 of record JASGXE010005010.1, on the reverse strand, counting down.
TTAGAAAAAGGTCAAAAACAGAAAAATTAGAGGGACAGGCCAGGAACTCCCTGTCTGCACCTGTCTGTGGATCCATTTGCCATTTCCAAACTGTTACCTACATGGTGTTCCAAAGATAAACCCCTTTCCAGAATGAAAAAAAATAGATGTGAGGAGAGAAATATTTGTAAAAGGTGCACAGAATTTCTTTCATGTTTTGTTGAAACAGATGTTAAGAAGGAAAATAACACAGACAACAACAAAAAGCAACTAACCCATCTTCATCTTCACGTGCATTATCTGTTCTGTTGGCCTTTGATTCCAGACCTGCTGAACCAGTTCCATCTGTTACATCATTGGCCACCAGCATGTCGGAGGAGCCGAAAGAATATGATGTGTCCTTGTCCTGACCATTTCCATCCCCACCTCCGTCTGTTGGACATGTGATATCCCAACGAACTTCATTCGTAGTGGTGTTCCAATAATAAATGTATCCTGTTCTCTCATCTGCACATTTTTGCCACACTAAAGAAAATGGAAGGCATTTTGCGGATTATTAGGTGTCTGACAAAAGAAAAGCTTGTAGGTAATTAAATTTTGGAAATTTGATACCCATAGGATCAAAGAAGATGCAAGGGTGACAAGAAAATTTAAAAATGAAAGGACAAAACTTCCGAAAATTTTAAAACAACTTTTGTGTGGCCATGGTTTTAATCCAACTTGAAGTGCCTGCAAGTGCACATTTTCATGAAAACCAGTCAAGTGGTTCCAGGCAGATTGACTTTTTTGTCTGATTCTGTGATACAAAATTGGGGAGAAAAATAAAATGCAACAGAAAATCAATGTGCAGTGGTGTTAAGCATATCGTAAAGTGTCATCCACTGCATAGATTAATTTAATACAACACCTCATGGGTAACCGAACCCATTCATCCAAATTAGACACAGTGGCTTTGCACAGAAGTTCTTATGTTAAAGACGTTTTCTCCCATCCCATCATCAAAATTGGGTTTGTTCCAAGATGTTGGAATACTTTTCAAGCAAAAAAGATGCAAATTATTAAAAGAATTCACATTTTTCAAAATGGACAATGGGCAAAAAACTGGACACGTGTTTTCCATTGAACAGACCATCTTTCAATAAAATTGTGCAAATTTGGTGAATTTCACTGCTTGGCAGTTTTTTATGTGTCGGTTATTATTTTAGGCAGGTGATAATAAATTTCATCATCTTTACCTAACTGAAAATCATCCAAACCACTTGGAACAAACTCAATTTTTGAAATACCAGGAGGAAAATGCATCTGAAAATTTTATGAAAAGCCCAGAAACATATTGAAAGCCCCTTGATTTAAGGAGGACGATAATAAAATTTAGGTATAATTTGTTATCAAGAAATGTCAATACGATTAGGCCCTAGGTACATTTCGCAGTTTTCACAAAACGTTTTCTGCTGTTTAAATTTTCCATATGAAGTGGGGACCCAACTGTCACAGCTGTGACCTCATCAGTGTAACCATGAAGACATTCAGATGTTGGGTGTGGTGGATGTCTAGACGTCAAGAATCTGGGAAGGCGACACCGGAGACGATAGATGTCTGGGATGATGTGACAACAAAAAGTGTTTGCAAATGGGCAATTCAATCATGTGAACCTAGCTTTATTGTCATTGTTGAAAAAGTTGTAAAACCCCAAAGATATTCACCCACCAAAGTTCATCACTCAATCATCACCGTCGGGCACCACGCAGGGATGGGTAAATTGGAAATTGGACACGTATTATACGTGACGTATTATACTCACGTATAATACGCGTATAAACCGTATAAAACCAAAAAAAGACATGTGGCACGTAGTTTTTCTCGTAATTTTGAGCACATATCAATGCAAGTGAGCAAGCAGGCCTAAATTAAAAGAGAAAAGAGCAGCAAACAGGATCAGTGTTTTTATCTGTTGCAAAAAGAACACAGGCACGGGACGAGATACGATACCAAATGTCGACATTAATTTTTGTTGGGCTGATCTGACTGTTGCTGCTGCCTTTTCCATGTGAAAGAACTGCAATGAGCAGTTACAACTCCTTTTTGCCGTTGGAATGGTGTCATTTTGTGGTCATTGTGTTGTCTGCACTTTGCACAAGATCAGAAAAAAGCA
>JASGXE010005009.1:0-25755 GCA_030068105.1 Sinentomon sp. SZTP_YWyxl | reverse complement strand
AATAACAGAAACGGTGTGCTGCTGACGGAAATACTATGCCACCGCTCTATAGCGGTCACTTCAACTCCTCGGTCTGCCTAAAATTGCGATGAACAGGGTGTCCCAGTTCATCGGCATCACATTTTTTGCTTTTCGTTTCTGATATTCAGGCTCATGTTGACTTTTAAAGGTACCTACTCAGACGTTTTTGCTTTCCCATTAACGCAATCGAGTGTTGTGCATGCGTCAATGTAGTCAAGTCGTGATGAAGTGGCGATTGGAGCAGTCCTTGGTACTGACCTTGCTTTGAACTTGTGTTCGTCGTCAGTGGCGCACACAGGGTACGGTTCAAGGGGGACGCGTCCTCTCCCGAACTAAAAAAAATCAAAAAGGCAGTCCTCATAGACGACGTTTTGAACTGTTTTCTACGAATGTCTGTTTTGGCCCAGTTGAGGAGTGGTGAAAAGTCTACGCATCTCTAGAAAAGTCATCCGTTAATCAATCTCGTGCGGTCATCTGTCATCTGTCAAAGTCGCGCAAAAGACATGAGGAAAAACATTGACGAAAAAAAGCATCTTTGACTTCTGGCGACATTCTTGTCCTCTTCTCAACAGTCGTAGGTGCTTTAGCCGGATGATCTGCCATGCGCAGTTCGGTTTTGAAAAGAAAATCCATTCACTTATTTTGACTAAATTTTGTCATGATGAACGCCATTTTTGCAAATCTGCCATGCGCAGTTCTGTTTTGAAAAGAAAATCCATTCACTTATTTTGACTAAATTTTGTCATGATGAACGCCATTTTTGCAAATCTGCCATGCGCAGTTCTGTTTTGAAAAGAAAATCCATTCACTTATTTTGACTAAATTTTGTCATGATGAACGCCATTTTTGCACCATGATGACCACCAAAATACAAAATTTATCCTGACGCTCTGCTAGGGGCTCCCTAAATGCTGCTGCCGGTAATATGCCAACGCGCTATAGCGCGTTGGCATATTACCGGCATACCGCCTGTTTCTGTTATTCGTGAAAACACGCTGTATATCCAGGATGAGTCACCTCGAATGTTGGTTTTTGTTCGATCGCAATTTCCGTGAAAACGGCTGCACCTACAATTGTGGTGCAATGGAGGTTTTGGACCCTGGTTCTCTTGCGCTTCGTTTGGTTCCATTGGGTTCTCCCAAATTGACATCCCTACACCATTTTTGGGGAAAGGTAATTAGGGCTGTTTTCTATGCTGCACATTATCTCCGGAACTGCGCTTCGGAGCTGTGCTGTTCCTTGATTAAAATTACAGTGTTGTTCATTTCCTTGTTCTGAAGGCACCACAGGTGATCCGACTCAAATTCAGCCCTTGGCTTCCGTTTTAGGGGGGTTTTCTGCGGAGAGGGGTAGGGAGGTAGGAGGGCTGTTTTTGCAGCAGGCTGCGTTCTTTGTGCGCAGCCGTGGTCTCGGCGTTCTCGGATGATGGGACCTAAGACCTCAGTCTTCTTGCGGTTCGGTGAAGCCACATTTGGGGGTGCAAGGGGTTCAAGGGGTGGTTATGGATATATCTCCGTTTTCGCGGAAATTGCGATCGAAAAAAACCAACATTCGAGGTGACACCCTGTATACAGAAAGTCCCGTAAATCAACAACAAAAATTTCAGAATAGATTCACTAAGACCAAACAAATCGAACTTAATCAGTGGAAAAAAGTGATCCAAAAAGTGACTGAGTTATGCCTCCCTCCCAAAAGCTCCCAAAATTAGGATCGGTTCTATGGAACAAGCTAAAGAAGAGATGTTCAGTGACAAAAAACCGTCCGAGCTTCCAATTCCACTCAGTGCCCCCCAAAGAAATCCAAAAAAGCCCAATTTGAGGTTGTTATGGGGAACAGAGATATGGAGATTGGGGGGTGATTGGGGGGCATAAAAGCAATTTTTCAAGGCAGATTCCCAATGGTACACAGAACAAAAAATGTACAGTGGACAACGCCCTACGATTCTCCATTTCCACGCAGTAGCCACTCGATAACAGCTAAAAAGCTTCTCGTTCTCAGGGGGTTACGAGCGTTACCATGATACTCGTTATTTTGTGCATTACCATGGTTACACTAAAGTCTGTTCATTTTCAGAATGGTCCGCGCCCTTTTTGCACTCAGGGATGTGCAAATTTGAGCAAAAATCGGGAATCGTAGATTTTGCCCTGGTGGCCTCAATCTTTTGCTAATTCTACTCTTCGGCGTTTTTTCAATTTTCTGTGACCAGGACATGTCTGGTTTGCTTGTCGTTCCGCTCCTGCTTTTAAAATGTGCACTTTTCTGGTGTGCAGCGCTGAAGCGAAACTTCGCTGGCCACCCCGTGGCAATTGGCACGGACCTGCAATGGCGTGAGGCCACATCTGCTATTGTTGCCATCAACTGGAAACCAGGCACACGTGTTCATGTCTGGAAAATTTCAAAATCATGCTTGGAATACTTTTCCATCTGTGATATGTTTTGTCGAAGCAAACATGTGCCAAACGAAAATGAAAAATTTTGCCGACTCGAACCCACAATCTTGGGATCTGAAGCCCAGTGCCGTGCCACTGAGCTAGCGGCGCTTGCAGAAATTGCAGTTCTCCAATCGCGCTTAAATGATAAAGCTCGGATATTCATGCAAAAATGTTCGACAATTTGGACACCTCTGTCATGCCGCCACTCCCACCTTCGTTTTGCTGCAAGTTTTGGCGCGGACCATTCTGAAAATGAACGCACTTTAGTAACCCCATGAGAACGAGAAGTTTTTTTTAGCAGTTTTTGAGTTGCTACTGCGTGGAACTGGAGAGTCGTAGTACTTTTTTCCACTGAAGAGTTTTTGTTCCGTATACCTTTGGGGTTCTGCACTCGAAAAATGGCTTTTATGCGACGACACTCAATCTCAATATTTCAGTTTCCCCACAACAACCCCAAATTCGGCTTTTTGGACTTTTTTTTGGGGAACTGCGTGAAATTGGATGCTCGGACGGTTTTTCGTCACTGAACATTTTTTGTTTTCCTTGTTCCATAGAACCTGTTCTGGAAAGTTGACTGTTTTACGATGAAATCTTACCTCCCCCATGAATTCCCCAAAAGGGTCCATTTTTGGGAGGTTAGGAGGGCATAACTCGGAAATGGGTGGTCGGATAATTTTTTCCACTGATTCTGTTCGATTTTTACGGTCCTGGGGAATCTGTTCTGATATTTATATCACATCTGGATACCCTTTATATCACATTAAGAATTCCAGGGCAGCGTGCCGATTGAGGAATACATGGCCAAAAAGAGCATATAGACCATGTAGAAGGCATACTACGGTCAAAAATGATTTGAGCAGTACTTGGTCGGAAGAAGCTTATATCAAGTAGGAGGCATTGTACGGTCAAAATGATATGATTTTCATGAGTTAACAAATGTTCACCAACCTCTGTCCAATCTTCAGACCTCAGCATCTGTAATGAAAAGTCCCAAGTGCAATTTTATATGTATGTATAACAATACCAATTGTTACAGGTGCAAGTCGCTACCTTGAGTTTGAGTTACCAGAAATTAGCCTTATTCCTCAGTCAATATTCAATAATTACTTTTCAAGGAGGTGCGCAGTCGGGTCCTGAACGTGCGGAGCTGGAGCTTAATTCCGTGTAATGTATTTGAATCGTCAATCTTTGGCTATTCAAAAATGGCCCTCGTGTTATCGATGTTTATGAAGAGCTTACAAAGCTTGCATTGGATATGTAGCTGCATAATCTGGATTATCAATACTCTGAGAACAGTACAGCTTTGAGCGGTGCATAGAGAAAAACTCTGCAGCGCCTTAAAACCGAAAACCCGTTTTATATTGCGTGATGAGGGAAGCTTCTATGGCAACTACATTATTATTTATTATTTATTATTATTATTCCAAAAAACTACCACAAAAGAATTGGTGGCAGTGACGGGCATGGCCCCTAGTCAAGGATAAAAACACACGTTTAGAACAAACACAAAAGAACACATTAAAAGCAACGATCATACATGCATCAGAAAAGAAAATTAGCGACGACTGGTGCGGGAGGTTAATGCAAGAGCACTACGAATAATGTCAGTCTCTGGGGTTAGTGCATTCCATTCGTGTATTGTCCGTGGGAAAAAGGAATTGGCAAATCTGTTACTGCGACAAAGGGGAATTGTAAAACTCAAACCATTATCCGTACGCCGCTGGAAGGCTTTTAGAGAATAGCTAGCTGGTATCTGGACGGGGTATTTTATTAGTGAAGAGATCATAAAAAGGTCCAGTCGCCTCGCGCGTCTTCTGCTCTCAAGAGTTGGAAGAGAGAGTTCATTAAGCATAGATGTGACACTCTCGTTCGGCTAAAACGGCTGGTAATCACACGCGCTGCTCTCCTCTGAAACACTTTCCAGCAGCTGAGAATCTTTTTTATTTGCCGGGTCCCAAACAGCAGAGGCGTATTCCAAAATCGGCCTTACAAGTGCGGAATAAGTAAGCTTTTTCTGTGCCGCTGGGGCATGTCGCAAGGTGCGTGTAATGAAGCCCAGAGTAGAAGTGGCCTTCTTTACCACAAGGTCAATGTGCTTACTCCAACTTAAATTGCTGGTAAATGTGACTCCGAGATACTTGTGATTGTTTACAATTTCGAGAGGAACAGAGCCTATGGAATAGGCAGAGCTGATAACGGATGGACCTGTGCGAGTTGAAAAATACATAACCTTAGATTTCTGTGAATTGACACGCATTCCCCATCTCTCGCACCAGTTACACACAGAGGAAAGATCTGTTGCTAGTGTTGTGCAGTCATTTGCAGTTAAAATGGGGCGATAAATCACGATATCGTCAGCAAAAAGACGAATTTCGGATCTAATGTTATCAGCAATATCATTAATGTAAATGAGAAACAAAAGAGGTCCTATAACACTGCCCTGGGGGACGCCAGACGTGACTGAAGTTACTGCGGAAAGGGAATCTTCTACCGAAACACGCTGAGATCTGTTAGCAAGAAAAGAGTCGACAATCGCAACAATTTTCGCGGGAAATTTTAGATCAACCAGTTTCTGAATCAACTTATGGTGTGGCACCATATCGAATGCCTTGGCAAGATCCAAAAAAATTGCATGAACTGGCACATGTGCGTCCAATGACTTAGCGAGGTCATCAGCAAACAGCAAAAGTTGAGTCTCGCAGGATAGGCCGGTACGAAATCCAAATTGATTTTGATGGAAAAATTTCCGCTCCTCCAGGTGGAAACGGATGTGTGAGCAGAGAACCTTTTCAAATATTTTCGAGCAAATGCAAGTTAAGGATATTGGCCGATACTGGAAAGAGAGTCAAAGTAAAGACAGTTAAAGTGTGATGAAATCCTCAGGCACCTTCATCTATACTACCTTGAAGCAAGTTCAATCGTGCACCGAATGAAGCAGCGACGAGCGTTGCTGATCAAAATTCAAGAGAAGCTAATTGGCCAAGCCGCAAATAAGGCGCTATCTCTTTCGTCTCGCAACTCCAAATCTATCGCTTGACTTTGTAACCAACATTATCGTACTGCTCGCTAATCTGACTGTCGTTCAAAGTGATTCAAAAAGGGTTGTATCTGCTGAATCGTTTTCCTTCCAATCTGTTTGAAGCGCCGACCTTTGGAGACTCGTTCTCTTTTCGTAGGGGAAATCGTTTTGGAGAAATCGTTTTGTGACACTTATTATCGTTTTCCCAGTTTTCGTCCAGGAATTATGAGGGGAATTCTTCAAAACATATGGAAACGGTGGGTTGTTTATTTATCAGGAACAGATAGCACTGAAGGACCACACAATGTGGGTGTTCGTTAGCCTGTTTAAAATTTTAGATTATCGCCGAAAAAGATTTGTTGCGAAATATCAAGCTACAGGTTTCACCTAAGTTATAAATTGGGGAAGATTTCATTGGATTAAGTTTGTAATAAATCTTCTGGAGAATGTGGATTCAAAAATGGAAATTCGTTTGGCATTTTCGCGCTTGGGAATAACGCGGGGTTGGAGAAATCCTTGATGAAATGGGCGTAATATTGGCTTACACAGAGTTTATGTGTGTTTTATTCAAATCTCAATTTCTTGGGGAGAAATCGGCGAAATTGTTCATCCAATTAAGTCCAGGACAAGATATCATTGAAAATTAATTTATTGGAGTCCTTGCTATGTTCCTGCAATTGTTTCATCGTTCTTCCTGCAATTGCTTCTGCGTAACCAATCTTAAAATTAATTTCAGCCGATCGGATTGGAAAGTGTGCATGATGATGAGACATTGATGTAGCGGGACGGGAATTATGCGCAAATGATGCGGGTTGAGTCATGAGATGGAAGTGTGGTGCTCCGGTAGGTAAAGTTCCAGTTTCTTCATCAGTCATTTTCGCGGCTTCTGTAGTAACAGAAAAGTTCATCAGTGGGTTGGTGCAGTTTTAAAAGTGAAGGGCGTCAAGGAACCAAATAGCAAGCTTCATGTGTCAACTATAAAGGCCTAAGAACTCGGGTATGCGCTGCTCTGACAGTTATTTGTTTTATGAATATTTTGCGAACGATTTGCCTGTTATCTTATGTCGGATAAGCGTTCAAAAATTTCTTCATCAAAAGACAAAATCACGATGACGATATTCTCGTCGTATGCCATTAATTTGGACTTTTATCTTAAGCCATTTGCTGAAATTTTTCTAGGATTTAAACATAATGGATAATAATTAACAATAAAAATGAAGGAAGCGCCGAATCCTAATTTATTGTAAGCTACAGCTGTTTTTCGTCTGCAAAAGATAATCATATTTTATGTTCTCGTGAAATGTTGTGAAACAGGTAACCCACACTTGTTCACTGCAAAACATAGTTTGTGTGCCATGAAAGGTAATGGTATGTAATTTGCATAATTCCAATAACTAACCAAAGATCTTCTACACAATGTTAAAAACAGGAAGATCACAGCATAAGACGTAGCAACACTCATTATGTGGGCTGTTATCTTGAAAGGCTGCAATGATTTCGATGTGCGATCTTTCGGCCTACTGTTTTCTTCGTAATTTTACCAATTCACTGTGCACGATAACCAGATGTGCACGAGTAAAATATAAGTATTTCCAAGCAGTGTTCAAAATCACTGAAACAGAAAATTATTATTTGCTATCAAACAAGGCAAAATACGAAAAAGCAAAATTTCATTCCAATATTTCCAGAACGAAAACGTGTTAAGATAAGTGGCTTGCTCAAGGTGTGTTTACACTGATGACGCAGTGGCAATAAGTCCCCACAATGAAGTGATAGAAATTCTGTTAAACTACGCGAAAAATTTTTAACTGCATTTTTTCTCCACAGAATGTAATTCCGAGACTGAACCAACTGAACCTCAGAAAACCAATATGTCAATATGTCGCTTATCTCTCCCGCAAATTTTTCAACCCAAAACAAAATACTTCAAACCAAAAATAAAAGTCTTCGAAACAAAAGTCATAAAATATAAAGGGAAACGTCTTCCAAATTAACAAACTACCACAATTTTTCAAACCGAAATAAGAGTTAAACAAAAGTCTTTAAAGCAATACAAAAGTCTTCAAATCGAAAGACTTCAAATAAAAAAAGTGATCAGACTTCAATTCACTCCTATCTCCCACTTCCTATCATGGAAACACTGATTCGGAAGGGGTAAGATGTTACATTTTCAACTAATGGAAAAGGTCAAATAATTCAACGTTTATGTGAAGTGATCATGATTTCGTTCTTTGTAAACCGAGCAATACCCAAGGAAGAAAAGTGGGCAACTTGAATGTGGCTGTTTTTATATCTTTATATCTTTACTAGCCGGGCTGCGCCCGGCCCTGCCGCGCTACCAGTAAACGGTGCTTGTAAAATAATTGCACATGGTGGTGGGTCGAAAAATGGGGCTCAAATGACGTTCGCGCAGTGCAAGTATCATTGGAGGTGATTGTTTCCGGAACGCTCCCGTTAATTCGGCAAATGTTTTCCGTCCATGATTTCGCTTCTTGGTAAGGTTTGCTATTTGCTTTTAAGGTGTGAGTTATGTCCTGTTTCATGGAGGGTTTTAGAGCAGCGTCATTTGGTAGCGTTTCTCGTGAAATCGGATGAGTTTCCTGCGAGGAGATTATCGGACACGGAGTCAACACGAAGTCGGCACCATACCTACACTTCAAATATATCTATAGCAGCGACGGAGCCTTTAATCTGATGGAAGTCTAAAATTCATCTGGTCTGTTTCCCAAGACAAGAGCGACTGTCAAGGTAATGCGGAAAAGTCAATGTTGGTCAAGGACAGTGATGGAAGGAAAACCATCCTCGTATCCCTGTTGTGCTGCTGAGAGAGGATTACCTGCCAAGTCCCTGAACTCCTTAGGAGAGACGTTAAACGGGAGATCAGTAGCGCATCAACACATTTTACACCGCAAAGAACACCAGTATACAGGTTCAAGACATGGGTTGGTTATGCGGCCCAGCCTGGCAGCAGGGCCGCATAACCAGGGATCTTTTCTGGTAGGGGCAGACACTTTTCAGGAAAGGATATGGGCTCCGACCTAGGGGGTTTGGGGCGGACACTGCCAGTAGTCCAGGTATGGATGGTGGCGGCATATTTTTCCCCCAATCCACTTCCGCAAGCGCGTCTCTGATTGGTTGATGGGAATTGCAGCCAATTTCAACATATAATTTTCTAAACGTAACTTAACCTAACCTAACCTGACCTAACCTAACCTAACGTGACCTAACCTAACCATATTGCGACCCATGAAAGAGTTGCGAAGCGGTGGCACACATCACAGTGGGAAAAGTGGAACTGAACTTGGGCCGGTTCGCGTTTCCATCAAAAGGGCACTCCGGCATGCGGCCTCCCCAAAAGGGCCAAAAAGGAATCGGGGAAGCCGGAGTTAAGTTGCCCATATGCAGATGGCCAGGGCATGGCGGTGAGACGGGACGGTGGAAATTGCACATTTTTTGCTTCTGGCTACGTAATATGGCACAAAGAAATAAGAATCAAAGATAAGATAAATGGCGATTTTACTAACCAGGAATTTGAACAATTCTTAATTCTTATCAAACTCAATTCTCGACTTCTCGAGAGATCTAGTCAAATGCCAATTAGGGGCCGGTTCGCTATGATTAAAATAGGGCAGGTTCGCCGAACTGGAACCGTCCGGGCAGCTAATTTAAGAAATGAGTACGCGTTTGGGCCCTTTTCCATCTAACTCCGTGTTAAAGTTCCGACCCTCCAAAAACGGGTAAAAACGCTAGAAACAATGGAAAAGGTTAGGTTAGGTCAGGTTAGGTTTGGCTAGAGTCGGTTAGGTAAGTTAGACAGGTTAGGTTTGGTTAGATTAGCTTTATTTTTCCATTTTCGATGCGCGCAAAATCGGGATAGGCCCAAACGCGTACTCATTTCTTGAATTCGCGTCCGGGCAGGCCGGTTCGGCGAACCGGACCGAACCGGCCCACTTTCCCCACTGCACGCATACCAAATGGCAAAAAGCGGTGGTGAGGCAAAAATCCCAAAATTGATGACGTCACACATTCAGACGACGGAATTGGCTGATGCGATGCGCCTGTCCACGGAAGTGGATTGGGGAAAAAATACGCATGGGGGCGGTTCCTGCCAGCAGGTAATCGGGGTCTGGATCGGAGCCCCAGCGGGGTTCCAAGGGGCAGATTGAGTCCGTGGCGGCGATTCGTGCGGCGAAGCTCCCCAGAAGCTGAAGAAAGTTTTGAACTTTGGGGTTCATTTCTGGTGCAATATTCGTGTTTAGGAGGCTAAATTTCACACCAGGATGACCAAAAATCAACGTTGGCTTCCACACTTTATTGTAACGCTTATGGCTTCCACACTGCTGAAAATTTTTCATTTAAGCCGGCAAAAATGAAGAGGGGCTTTGGCAGAACAAGGAAAGACAAAAAACACACAAAATTACAGCAAATGAAATGGTGGAATGCCATTTTGCATTATTTCTTGACTTCAACACGATTATATTTTCTGCAATAAGACATTTCGGGGGAAATAGCCCTTTGGTTACGACTCTGCCTGGCAGGAAACAATACAGAAGCCACGTTATCTCAATAGTGCTGTCCGGTTTCCTACGGGTTGGCAATAGCCGAAAAACTGGCAGCACAGATAGTTGTCGCTTCGGCCTGGAGCTGTTCGGGTGTTCCGGAGAGGTCGCACTGACTAGTATTTGCCGCTTTCCCACCGAATCCAAGAGGAACACGCTGGCAACTCAGCAGAAGTTTAGCAAATGGAAAGCCAGGAGAGCATCTTTTGGGGTGTTGATTTTGTCGATTTAAAAAAAAAATGTTAAAAATCCATCGGAACAACTTTCTAACAGGGACATTTTCGCAATACCGACCATAATAAGAGCTACACTAAGCAAGAATTTTCCCATCCATCTTCCGCATGCCATATAGGGTGTTCGCAGATGTCTCGTTACAAGGCATCCGGTTGCCGACACACGGCCACCAAGTTGATATGGCCTGGCGGTCTGGAAATAACCTGCCAATGATTGCGCGCTGTGGCTCGGAAAGCGAAAAGTCCATGCTGTCGAACACACTGATGCACGTATTTATACAGCGAAATGCACGCAAATCCAATGAATTGCCTACTCGCACAGCGTCCACCATCGCGCCGTGAATTTTTTCAATGTCGTCAACTCTAGCCGCCGGCCGACGGAATCTGATAGAATGGGCAGTTTTGAAACGAAAATAACAAAACTGGCGGTCAAAGTTTATGGAGCAAAGTTGGATGAACTCATCTCGCAGCGCATCCGCCAAGCGTGCCATCTGTTGAGTCCCTGCGGCATCAGTGCACAGTTTCATCTGCTGCCATCTGTGAGCTTCATAGGAAATCACTTTTCTGCGCCCATCACCATCTATGAATCGCAACTTGCGGTAAATGTATTATGGGCTCGCGTGCCCTTCAGGGTCAAAATTTCGGAAAAATGGCCCGACAAAACCCAGATTCTGGTCCCATGTGTCGTCTATCCAAATTTGGGCGAAATCGGCAAAGCGGATCGGCTGGAATCGTCTAACAAATCGGCATATTTCAATCGAAAAGATGGCATCTCAACTTGATGTCTCAAGGGTTACCGGCTCTTCGCGCTGCTATTCAAAAGGCACCCGTTTTTAGTTAATGTTGGCAATTACTGGCTTAGCGGAAGTAAATTATCACACTTATGAGAAAGAAGACATTATTTGACGTTGTAAAATACAGAAAGTGATTTTTACGAAAGGAAGTAATTTGAGTAAAGAATGGATTTCAGGAAAATTTCGTGATTTCAATTCAGATAATAACGGACAAATTTGCAGACACACTTTTTAAGACATCGACCGTCGCGCCATATTTCGTCGCTGAATTGGCTGAACAAAGTATGGCTTGGAGATCATAGTTCTTATATTTTAAAACACAATCGCTCCAGAGAGCAGAAAAGTTTTCCAACACAGAATGTTTCTTATTCGGACAATTTTGCACAGCGAAGTACGGATTTGACATAATCCCCGTTAATATGTGTGTAAATTGAAAAATTATGTTGATTTTGGACCTGTATTTCTGAAATTGGGATCATGGAGACGTTTCACCACGGGCATCACAAAACAATATTGATGAAGGAAATTCATGTTGATAATGTCTTTCGTAAAACACCGTATTCCTGCAACTTCATTCAATCCGCCAATCGAATCGCTTGCCCGAATCCAACGAACCGCTGCACATTGGCAAAATTTGTTTTATCTATCGAAGCAAACAAAGCATCCATTTATGCGTACATCAAAAACCCGACGGATATGCATTCGATTAACTATCAGAATGGAGTAACGTGATTTAAACTTGAATAAAACACGGTATCATGAGTCGTGTGGCAAAACGAAATCGAAAACATTTCTGTAAAAATTGCGGTAAAATCCGAAATCTTCATACTGAAGGTAAGAATGCTGTCCAAATGTTTTGTCCTTTTCGGGTGTTTTTTCAGGACCAATCACGTGTGCACTCATAAAAGAAGACGCAGTGGATACTTCGGTGTGTTTATATTCTGGAGAAGATCCTTGTGGCTAAGATACAGAAGTACAGAAAATTCGACGGAATCACACGCCTTTATCAAAACGAGAAAACACAAATTTGTCTGTTTACAATGCCTACACATTTTCAATAATGGCAGCGCTCTTTGGAATAGACTAGTGGAACCGCAGTACCGACTTTGAATGTCAAGCACCGGTAGGTGGTTGACAGCTCAATTGCCAGATGGCAGGAATGCAAAACTTTACATGCAACCATCTGTTTCTCGCAGTGGTTTTTTAAGCGAGGGATAAACAAATTACCGCATGCTCAGCAACAGATGGGCTCAATGCATTGCCCTTCATAATATCCCTCCAACCAACCTCCTAAAGGTTGCTCGGTTCAATTGTATGAGAGATAATACAAAGGTGCAAACAATGACCGTAAAATAAATGTGGACGCGGGAATTTGAAGATTATTGCAGAAATGCATTCCTCCGAATTCACGAAAATGAAACAACTTAGGAGTGGCTCATGAAGATCGAGGAAACAGGCCGAAATGTCTTTTTAATAAACACGAAAATAGACCGACAGTGTGATTGCAAATGATGTCGTATGAGCAGAAGCATGGCACCATGCAGGATGCATGATATCAACAGATGAGATTTTTCAGTTTTGAATGGTCCGTTAACTAGTCCAGCAATATCCTTCAGCATCTCGCAGGGACGAAGAAAAGCGATGAGGTTGATTTTCATATCACTGTCACAGCATACTGCTCCAAAAAGATGAAAAGTGGCGGCGGAATTAATGCACCCATACATGTGTTTTTCACATTTAACTGTTGCCTCCACAAACTTTTTTCCTTCTTTTTATTCTTTGGAGGCGGTAGAATTTAAAGTGCCAGACTGCAAAGCGTTCTTGACGTGTCAGATTTTGACCTTGCTTATGAAAGAGAATCTTTAATTTCTGCAGAATAGTGTTTTTGCCGATATAAAAACATTCGCAATTTTTACATGTTTGAGTACATTCATTCCGTTACCACTGTGTGCATCTGCGAAGGGTGTCTGGAAACTTTCTGGCCCGAAGCAGGTGGAATAGAATTACTAAAAATTCCTTCACGACTTTTCAGTGTATGATCCCTCAATACACACGTCAGCTTTTTCAGCCTCCTCTGGAGATATCTGATCACTGCCTTGAGGCAGTTTTCATCTTGTCTCCAACTACACTTGACAGTTGTTGTAATGACACTGTGACAAAGAAAACAGTTCCCACATTTGGGTTTTCGTCAGATCCCGTGAGCAGTTATGGGTGAAGTATCTATAACTTGACAACTGTGATGGTGGCAGCCTTTGTCTTTCAAAATGTTTTATTTTGGCGAATATCGGCCAGCACGTATTTAGATAGATTTGGTCATATTGTTCTGGAGATCAGCATTTCTTCTGTTACCAGATCAAATTCAACATATCAGAAATAATACAGCGTCGCGGCAAAAGCAGTCTATGAATGAACAGTGATATCATTGGAAATTGCAACTTCAAGTATTCTCAACTGATCTTTTCCTTTTCTTTCTGTGTCGAACAGTATATACGTCAAAGCTGGTTTCTGAAAACCAGTTTCAAGTTTCCCTTTCATTCTCTCAATTGAAATAACCAAAACCCCATATTTTGCGACTACACAACCAGCCAAAAGTCTCTTAACTCAATATCTGAACTCATCCTCCTAACAATATTCATGCGTGTGTGTCCAAATAGCCGATACTGGGTTTCTACATAACGTCCAGAAAATCGGCCGGGTGTGCTGCCTTTCTACTTTACGAAGCTGTTACAACAAAATAAAAGCAACGCAATTGACCTAACAGATACACCCTAACAGATACCGCTTTTTAAGTTTCACACCTCATTTTATTTTTTAAATACAACGAATTTTAAATAAACTGGACGATTTTGTTTAATTCTTGTGTGTGAGAGGTAATTTTTAATGCATGCATTCACTTCATACTTCCATCAGAGGCCCCTGAGCATGGCACGCGTTTAAGATTTCCAACACCAAGTATTCAACCATCACCGGGTGCGATTAACAATCAATTGGAAAAATCTTCATCAACAAGTTGCCTTGTTATGAGAGAACAACGCAGGTCTCATAAAAATCGAGTGTATTTCGTTTTTTAATTCAGTCCTTGCCAAAAGGCCTCCCAGGTTTGTTCCTCTTGACATTTGGAGTCAACTCGCTGGTCTGGGGATCAGGGCCGAGCAGAACCAGGCCACTTGATGTTCTTTCAGGAATTCATATGTTTTATTCATTTTGTGTGAGGATATGACCAGTTTTCGTTCTTTGGTTATTTTTTAGACATAGGATGATATAGTTTCAAAGTTGTTTTACACTGTCATCGAAAAAAATTGAGCCCTCATAATTATTGCAAAATACGGTAAATATGATGTTGTTTCTTGCTCTCTAATCCTGTCTCAAAACTTTAGGCTGGGGTTCGTCATATGGTAGCCATTCCACGTTTGCATGTCTATCACGGATTAATGTTGTAAATGGCCAGGCTTCGCCTTCTGTGACAATTTTGTAATTGCAATGAGATTTGCGATTTTCAATTTTGGCCAAAAACTCAGCACATGATCCACAAAGAGATCTTCAACATTCAATTTGGACAGATAAGGCAAATACTGACGCGAAATACACATTAATTAATGATAGGGTAGCTATGTAAAGTTCTGTTAAGATAAAAAGTCATTCATTACTTAAAAACGACTGCAATAATTCAAAAAAGATCAATTTAAGTTAGTAAATTAATAGGTAATGATATGGAATGGAATATTTGCTGAAGCCGGATTTCTAAGGTTTGCAAGCAAATGTGAGTATTTGAGGAGGAAAGTCCACTCTCGAAGCGTTCTCGGGAAGGGGGTTGAGCATAGGACTTTATTTTCGGATGTGTGTATTTGAAAGCATGCGATCTTCTACCTGAGAAATGTTGGCTCGTCTTTAATCAGGAAGACGCATGAGCAAAGAACTTTTGAGGATCTTTTAAGGTGTAAAGCCGTATTTCCCTACCACTCTAACAAACAGTGTAGTAAGCCCGTGATCAAGATGCATTACGGTTGCACTGGAGGTGAATCCAAAGTACTTCACGATGATACGAGCTGCACTTCTCTGAACTCTTTGCAGAGCGTGAATATGGAATGCAAGGAAGGGATACCAGTCACTGCAAGCATGTTCAAGAATATGGAGAACTTATCGAATAAAATATCTTGGCGATCTGTAACACCAGTGATTTGTTAATATTTTTCATTCATCAGCGGTTCGTTGTTATTTTTCAATGAATCAATTTAGCGGAGAACATTGCACAACCATTCAAAAAATAGCTCTTAGGCTGCACAAAAACATAACAAAAAGACTAAGGATCAGATACTCGTGTCTGAATATGCCATCTATCCATTCCTTCAGAACGGTGTTTCTATAGAATGCGATTTTTTAAGTGCACCTTTTTCCAATATGATCATATTCCGCCGCAGGTGACAATCTGTTTGCACCATTGAATTAACGAGTGTTGTTTCCCATAAAATTTGTTCTTCACCCATTTTGCTCACGGGATTTCCGCAAAGTCCTTACTTGATAGACGAACACTTGCAAGATTGGGCGATATGTGAGGTTCCGCAGATCCCATCTCCGGAAACCGGATATCTAAACTCTGGAATCCCTAGAAACTTGACCCCACGGTGTTCTTGTGAGAACGTGTGATGTACCAGAAAAGTGTCCCAACAGTGGGAAATTGGAGATAAGTATACAACACGTTACCGCGCGGTTAGTTTCATGAAGAAGTCAGTATGATTGCAAAATTCCATGCATTATTATATCCGAATTGCAAATGTTCATTTTAAGGAACCCTTTTACCATGAACAATACAGTTGCAGAGCAAAAAAGAAATTAGGTGGCAATTAAAGGAGCCAAAGAAACAACCGATAACGGAAGAATTTGATGCTTTGTGCTGGTTTTTGGTAGAATCGAAGAAAATGTTTGAGAAGCTGTTCTACCGAAGTTGTTGGGTGTCACAGAACAAGAAATGCACATATGTGTAAATGACATCACAGTAAAAATATTGTATTGTATTTAATATTTCAGCTTGCGATATAAACGCAAACATTTGAAAGAACAAAAATGACCAAACTTAATAACTGAAAAGGCGACGAAACGATTGTACACAAAATCAGTAGGGCATCAAGCAATAGTTACAAGAATAAGAACATTTTGATGGAGTTAACCTCTGGTGGCAGGAGAATTTCTGATCAAATAAGAGTCCCTGGGCAGAGAATTCCACTCCCGAAGGGTTTTCGGAAAAAAAGAATGGAAATGAGTGTTCAGCTTCACAGTGGGAACCAAAAACTTGTTAGCATGAGAGCGGCTACCATTGAACTGACTCACTCGAACTTCATCTGGAAGAGGAATTACACTCTAGATCACGTACTGAAAAATTATCTTAAAATAAGAAAGGAGATATCTGAAACACTGCTGTAATCGCTTAGTTTAAGATAAGAACGAATTATTGAGATAAAAAAGCGTCTGAAAATATTTAAGATAGGTGAAAATGTTTAATCCTGTCTTAAAATTTTCTCTTAATATGGATTTGGAATCTTAAATTAAGATAATTCATGCGAATTTAAGATTTTCAGACAGTTTTTGCCTTGTTTGCACCGTCTGAATTTAAGACAGTTTGCGCTGTCTTAATTTAAGGCAACTGCTGCGCTATCTTAATTTAAGACAGCGAAGTGCCGTCTTAAAATATGGGAAGTGAGGTTGGCTGAACCTTTTTTCATTCTTGTCTGAAAAACCTGAGTCATTTCAGGAATATACCTTTCCGTCACAAAGTGCATCTGAATTCAGAATTTAAGATGCACTGTATCTTAAATTAAGATTAAAGACAGTTTGCAATCTGAATTCCTCTCTGAATTTCAGACAGTAAGATACCTTTCAATCATAAAATGTGTCTGAAATTCAGTCCTGTCTGAAAGTAAGTCTGAATTCCTCTCTGAATTTCAGACAGTAAGATACCTTTCAATCTTAAATGTGTCTGAAATTCAGTCCTGTCTGAAAGTAAGTCATGGATAGGTATCTTAAATGTCCTCCAAATGTCTGAAATTAAGTCATATCTTAAAGTAAGTCATGGGGGGTATCTGAAAAGCGTCCCCCCTCTTAAATGGGAGAAAAGTGACTTACTTTAAGACATTTTGAATTAGAGTGTAGCAGGGAACCTCTAAGGATCTTTTTAGGGTGCTAAGACGTCTATCTGACCTTCTCCCTGACCTTCTCTTAAACAGGGGTGAGAGCCCGAGCTTACTGAGCATAGCGGTTACACTGGATGTGTAGCCATAATCGTTCATGATAAAACGTGCAGCGTCATTTCATGTTCATGATAAAACGTGAAATAGATGCGTCTCCAATGATTTTACAGACATGTGGTAAAGAGTCAACATCATCGGTGTCTGTTGGTACGAAAAGCAGTTATCTACTTGCTAAATAATTATCGTACCAGCGATTCAAACTCGAAACCCGCAATCGCAAATTGTAACGCAACATGCACTAAGCTACAACGACAATAATAAATATTGCGAAAGTATTGACCGTTACCTATGAGATAGACGAGCAAACAAGGTGGGGAACAAACAATCAGCGTTGGAATTCGGCACATTTCCCTCTGGCCCGACCGAAGTTTCACTTATCTTTTTGGAAGAACCGAATTAGACAACTACCTTGCATTGTACTTTGCCTGTTTCCAATGGACTTTAGCACGGTTATAAAAAGCGCCCACAGTAAAAAAGGTTTAGTTGCTGCAACTTAAAATAGTTGATGCAACTAATTTTGCAAACCGCCTTTTCACCAACTCGTTTTGCTGTTGAACCAAAAGAAAATTATGTCATACAAAGTAAGTTGACCCAACTCAACTGATATTGTCAGTTGGGACAACTTATTTTAATGTGACATACATGTTCAGTTGGTACAACAACAAAACGAGTTGGTGAAAAAGCGGTTTGCAAAATTGTGCCGTACCAACAAAAATATTTTGTTCAAAGCAGCCATTCATGGTTATGTTTCATGCATGCACTGCAATCTGCAACGAATTGGGAAGCCGACCTCAGAGACGTAACCTCATTGCTGAAGCTCCTCAGCGGCGATTCTCGGTGTCCGTGCCATAAAGACGCAATCAGATAATATTCAACTGCGGCACACAATGGCGTAGTTACGGGAGATATATGCCAGCAAATGTAAGAAACACTGAAAATGGCCATCGCATTTAAAACAAATAGTTGAACACTGCAAGAAATAAAGTTAGTTGCATATTCCGGTTGGACAAAAATTTCAATATGAATATCGCTTTAACCCTTAATTGGGGGGTGGCTCTGTAAGGGGCCACCCTTTTGATATACCCTTACAGAGGGGCGGATTGGTGACAATTTTGGGCAAAAAAATTTTTTTGACCAAAGTCCACAATCAGATTGTCAGGTTTTTGGCCCTGGTTTTGTATGAAAAATGAACCGATGGAAACTGGTCAAAAAGGGTCAAATACTGATTCATATTCATTTTCATTTTCGGAGATTTTCAAAAAATGGTCCGAAACCCAGAAAATTCCAAACTTTATCAACAAAAGATCGATTTATTCCACTCCCCGGGACTCCACAACCTCCCTCGACCTCTCCATCCCACCCCAGATCTTCTTTTTCCTGTCCAAAATTGTCACACAAACAAAACGAAAATCAAAGCCAAGCGAATCATTCTTTTCATATTCAATCATTTCCCTTTCCATCTCAATTCAAGCTCAAAGAGCATTCGAATGGGCCATCAATGCTGATTTCATTTCAAAATGGTGAGGGTGGGTTGTTGGTGTGATGGTCTGTCTCACAGCATAGGGAACCCAATCAACAACCAAAAGAAATCGATTCAGATATGACCAATTTGCTGGCTGCTGCCGGCAAAACAAACAAACAAATCGCGTCTGTTTTCTGTCAAGTCGTTCAGCAACATCAGCAAGTCAATCAAACCGGGGGCTAGGATGGGTGGGTATTGCATGGGAAAGGGACCAATGAACTCATTCAGAGACCCAAAACACATAACAAGAGAGTCCAAAATCCAAATCACGAAACAAAATATGAAACAGCAAGCCCGCACCGTCTCCAGTTTTCAATTGCACATTTCTCGGAATTCTGTTTTTCAACAGGCCACCAAATGAAATCGGCGGCGCCTGTCTGTTACACTCAGCAAAAACCAGACAATTAGCGTTCCAAATGAAAGAGGGGGGTTCTGGAGGTGAGGCCCAAGTCTTCAAACAACAGTTGTGACCGTTCCCGCCCACTGTGCTTTTCTCCAATTCCAAAAGAAAAAACACGAATCATCGAAATTTTATATCTTTTCTCATTTACGCGGTTTCTGTCGTGGAACCGAGATGCCGCTGCCTGCAGAATGATGTGTTTCCAGTTCGAGATCATAGATGGCAGCCATGCCAAGTTTCAAACACAGTTTTGCAGACGCAGGGAAGCTGCATGAAGTCTCCGAAAAGGGGTGTCCCGAAATTGCGACACCCCTTTCAAATTCGGTGAAATAACCTCGGATTAATCCCACGGAAGAGGGTTAATGTAATTTAGCAACACGCACTATAAGTCAAGCATGGCTTTTGTGATCTCCCACATGCAAATTTCGTTTCAAAAAGCAAAACATTGATCTTGTAAAGGTCATACACAACCTGGAAATAAACATTCGAAATGTGACTCGGAATTGCAAAAAACTGTGAACGCGCAGTGGCGCCATTTTTCAAGCGCCCATTGCCAACATAAACCTACTCGTTGTTTCAAGGGTGATTTTCGGTTGGAGAATTTTGACTCACCAGCAGTTTGCATCATTTTGCGATCTCCCCGCTCACTATCACCGTCATCATCACATTCCGGTCCGAATTGGAAAAATCCTTGCAACTTTGCAAACACAAGCCAGACACGATCACGCAATGATAAAATTCCCAAAACACCACGGAAGCACACATCT
This sequence comes from Sinentomon sp. SZTP_YWyxl, assembly GCA_030068105.1. Lineage (NCBI taxonomy): Eukaryota > Metazoa > Arthropoda > Protura > Sinentomata > Sinentomidae > Sinentomon > Sinentomon sp. SZTP_YWyxl. Next base: position 5,766 of record JASGXE010005009.1, on the reverse strand, counting down.
CAATCAGCTGTTAATGGCGCTGTCCACCGCGCACAGTCAACTGAAGGGATAAATTGATTCTCTCCTAATTCAAAGAACGCGCACACACGCTTTTTATTGACGAACGAAAACAGAGAAGAAATCAAGCGCAACACTGCGCAGCGAATCTCAGCTGATGGTCTGTTCACCACTCGTTTCGGGTGAGCTGTGCCGCAATTCTTCTTTGTTTGACAACGTCTCAGTAAAAATGACAAACATATCAGTTCGTCATTTATATCGCATTTATATCGCAAGTCTAAATAAAATACAACACATGAGAAAGGGAACGAAACTTTTGATTTGCTGCAACATATTCTGCATGACAAACTTTAATTGATGTCACAACAGATAGAAAAATTGGTGTGAAATGTTTTGTTTTTGATTAAATTAAATGTTGGTTGCGACATCCATTTTCACTCAATCCCATAAAATGTTAGTTCTGAGCGCTTTGGAATTTGCTTCTGTGCACGGATCAGCGGTCGAGCACTGAAATATCGGTGTGGCCAACAAAGCGTCCACGGCTGATTTATAAATTTTTTCGGTTTTAACCAACGCGGTATTCTAGTCATTAAAACTAACATATCGTTGTTAGTTATCACTTCACGGAATTCGTCACTGAGTTAGTGTGGTGCACAAATGTCGGTAGAGTTTTGAAAATTGCCGGCCTAAAATGTTATGGGGATTTTCATCACATTCTTGTCTTGTTTCGACTAAAAAAGGATATCCTGTGCAGTAACGCTTCGCACTAGAATTTAGCCATTGCGAACAGCGTTTGAGTATCCCAGGAATTTTCTCAGAGCATGCAGGGAAGCGAGGTTCCCTGCATGTCGTATTCGCATTCAATTTAGCTCGATATCGTTTCTATCGTTATCACACATCAATACAGCCCTGCTATCCACTCGCACTCGCATTAGATTGGTAACACTGTAAGATTCGAAAAGAAAACACCACAGGCAAGGACTTGCAAATATATTTATTGGTTTAAAAATTGCACTCTCAAGAACAAGTTCTTGCAATCGAGCTGGAACTGCGCCGGATATCTGCCGGTGGTATATTCGAAAAATGGAAATGCGCATGCATAAAGAAGAAAAGTTTTGGAGAAGGCATGCAATGAAGCGTGCTTATAAATTTTTGCAAATTGCAACCAGTCTACTCTTTACACGATCTGAGACATGTTTGGAGATTATTCAACGATTAAAACACACATGTGAAAAAATATTCCAATGATGTTTTTAGAAGTCATATATGTGCATATATCATAATGTTACGTCTGTCTAGTGAGAATGAATTCTGTTTCTTAAACCAAGGACATTTCTCCACTAATCGTATCCACAAAAGTCGTCCGCGACATTGGACATACAACTCATGTATACGTCCAGTTTATTGAACACTGTACTCGTATTACCTGAAAGAAGAAAACATTGTTCTTAAGAGTGCACTACGCTTCTTAAGAAACTGATGAGGGGCGCTGACATGACATCAGGTTTATTCCTATATTAAAAAATAAGCCAAATTAAAATATTGTTCGTCGTGTATGGTGACGCATTGTTTAAGGTCTTTTCTGGGATTTACTCGCCAAACGTGTGATTTGTCTCATTAGACAAATTTGCAGAAAAGTAAATATCGAATTCAATTATTGGTTTTCAACAATGCCATTGGAAGCAAAAAAATAAATTTTAATTCGCTCATTCACTGTCTTACTAACTAACGGATTGATTAAATTACTGAAACTCGTATTGTTGCTGTTTTGTCCATGTAGAGGGTTTCACAGTACACCCTTTACCCTAACATTTATTTGAGGCTTGTGGTCTGCGTGTGCTCTTTTATATGGCACTTGCAGAATGTTAACTTGTCACATGTGGGCCCTGACAACTCTCTGAGCGTTTCAGATGAAACGTGTATAATAGCTTTCCTCTCGGAATGCTTTGATTCAACTTTCATCTGACAACGGAATTCGTTAGTTGCATGCTTGATTAATAAAAAGTGAAATGTTACATTATGAAGAAAGGAAAGGGCTTGCGGGTATGGGCCCAATAACGAAAACCATCATTTGGATGGATATTGCCGGTGGCTTGGCGTAGTACACGGAATGTCCTTATTTGCATCATAATTGATTTCGAAAGAGAACGATCGCGTTTGAAGAAAGATGTGGGGCATTGCCACAATAATTATTGAACGTCTAATTTGGAATGGGTGTTGACAACGGCGATATATGTTGGATGGATGTTGGATGTTGGATGGATATTGACAACGAAGAGAGATGTTGCATGTTGATGGCTTTACGCAACGTGGATACTGGAACAGGCGTTTCCGGCGAAGGCACGGAGAGAGTCGTATAATACATCTCGTAAAGCCGTCATTTCTCATTGAATGAAATCCCCAGTGTGTCAAGTTGCCATGTTCTGGTCAGTAGTAAACAAAAATGACTCATCAAGCACTTAGATATCGAAGGGCCGGGCACTCAAAATTTTTATCTGAGAATCTCCGTAACAATGGTATGTTGCTCGGCTCAGAAGCTGGTGCAGATAACTTTGTTAAGGATGGAGGTGCAGTTTATTTTGCCGCAGCAGTACGATATGAACATTTGAAAGTTAATGAGGGTGTTTCATAGCAGGCAGCAGCAACACCCCCATGAGGTTGTGTCCAGCAAGATGTTCGGACCGTACTCCCGCGACATTTCGCTATTTAAGATTCATCAGGGAAAAAATAATTGAAACTGACATGAGACATCACATGACTTTAAGCATTCAATCAAGACGGCCTTTCGGAACGGACATAAAACATGACATGACCACGGATGTGCTGGGAGGATCAGGGGGCATTATGTAGACACTCCCCATGAGGTAACCAAAGATTACCACCAGCTCTTAACCAAGGTAGTATTGAAGGAACTTTTGGGCTATTTTTGATCTTTTGGGGTGGGTCACTCTGGAGGTTTTACTCTTACGACTGACAACTGTATCTATACGAAATCTGCCTGACATTATGTCTTGAGCACATCCAGGACGTCAATCTATAGAATGCAAATCTGTTACCACGACCACATGCAAATCTGTTACAAAAGGACCACATTCAAAAAGGAAAGCATCAAAACTGCACCTTTGTCCCCGAAACTAGGGTCCCAAAACCGGCCTTTTGGGGATTTTCAATTTATCATCGCTTTACCTGAAGGCAAAAACAACAGCTATTTAGCGACAACTTGCGAGACCACCACACATATCCCAGCAACCATCTAAAGACAGATATGCTCTGGAAAAACTGTATTTTAAGCAAGCGTTCCAGATAATCACCGACGCACAATCAGGACAGATCATTAATTGCAATTTAATCAACTAAAATGAACTACCATTTTTCTACGTTCACCCTTTTTGGAGCACAGATGGGCAAAGCCCCCAAAGTTGGATATTTAATTCTTCCTTGAGTTGTCCATTATTTTGAAGTACTCGATGGCATGAACACTATTTCTTCTGGGCATCATTACATTAATATTCGGATATTTGGATCGGTCATGCGAGGAGAGTACGGTAGTGCAAAGTTGGATAACAAGAATGGACGAAGCAGTTTCGTTCCAGTTAAGGTTGAAAGGATTGTGAGTTCAGGTAGCTGCGGAGTACTGACAATAAGATTTGAAGTGATTTTTTCTCTACACTTTCATAAATAATATTTCATAGAAGACTATACTCTGTGGGCTTTCATAGTAGAAAACGCTTTGACGGTTCAATGTAACAACGAAAACAAATTCACATTTATTTTACCACCTTTTGTGCATACGAGCAACAGGAAGCATTACATGAAGAACTCCTGCAGCTCTTCCACCAATGGCAGAAAGGTATAATTTTGTGAGGAGAGTACAATGATAATGAGTAAACACTGCAGCAAAAATCAAGTGTATAGCATCTCATTTTCTTAGCAAGTGCAATTGGAAGTTGACCTTCCCTCGTATATACTTCAGGGAAATTGAATTGTCTCTGACTGAATATTTTTTCCCATGATCATTATCCTGTTTTCGGTGTGATTGGATGAATGAATGATACGAATCATGAAGTAGACAAAGCTATTAATTTAGATGGGGTAACCAAAGTTTGTCAATCGCGCACAACAAGCTGGTCATGCCGTCGATGAATCAAAATTTATCCGACATCTAAACTCCAACATAAGCGCGTTACCAACAGATGCGATACAATTCCGTTCACCTTCGACATTATGGTAGCGCTATTAAAATTTGGTTCAAAATGGAATCAGTCGATAATCAGGCACCCCGTTCAAGGATATTAACATCTGGCTCGGCTTGACTCGAATAAGAATCGATTCGTCTACTCAAGATTTTTTCCTCTCCTCACCACAGATGTGATAATAAGGTGGACAAATTAAGGTACCATAGGAAAAAGAACTCAAGAAGTTAAAGACCGCTGTGTTAGCATCTATCAACACTTGTGGTACTTCTTTCGGGTGGTTTGAGGTCACACTGGGAAAACGTTTACGTGACGCCGACCACGCCTGACTGGAACTGATGATATAAAACGAAAAAGGAAATTTTTGTCTTAACTTTAACAGCTCCAGTCCGTCATTACACCTTGGCGCCGCAGGTCCATCGGATGCCAAACTAACTCTTATACTGCGTTGTACAAAAGTCCTAGCCATCCAAGCGTAAGTATTTCCTCGTCATTGCTGCACTCGGATTTTGGCAGAATGCAGTATTAAGGCAATGACTTCATTTTTTAAAACACAACAACACAATAACATTTTTGCAAAAACTCACGAACGCATTATTGAAGGATAACCAAAATGAATAATTTCTGTGACGCGTTGCGCTTGCGTGTTTTCGCAATAACGTCACAGGCAGATGGTCCTCGTATTAGAGCCATTCTTTTGAAAAACAATTCGCACTGCAGTTGATGCAGTGTAGATGGTTCGCATTCATGAAGTAAACTCCAGGTTAGGTAACCCCTTTCAGATCATTAATTCCTGGTCCGACTGCACTCAAATACGGATTTGCAGAACAAAGCTGTGTTCATAAAATTAGACCGTTGTCTTGAAAGCTTTCAACAAAACGCAGGAGGTTCTGGTGCACTGTTTTCTTTTGCGTTACGTTCAAAAGGCGTGCGGTTCGATTTTCAACCGGTATGACAATGTTCTTCAGAAATTACATGGCCCTTTTTGCTTAAGAAATCGTGCTGGCACTTGGGCTATTTTCACGATCTTGTCACAAGTTCGTATTTTTTCATCACAAGTCCCAAGTTCTTAATTGCAGGTTTTTGCCTTGGGTGCATATATCGTTTTTCAATGACCTGTGCCTGGTGGTCTGAGGAACTAGCTTCCAGTTACGGTGTCGAGAACGGGGCCTGAGCTGGGTTTCGAAGCACAGAGCCTCTGGCGTGGAGTCCGGGGATATCAGTCCCCAAAGGCTGAAGAAAGTTTGATATTCGGCTACCCACAACCATATGCCAGGGAGGGGCATGCGAAACGATGGCAGGAGTACTTGCCGTGGTGTGCCAATCACGCCTAGGTGCAAAGACTATCGATGCCAAGGTGCAGCCAGATGAAACCAAACATTAGTTTGAATTTTCTCCTCAACGGGCTGGCACTGCTAAATTTCAAACAATCATATTCTTGAAGAGCACCATTTATCACATCAATAGCCATCATTGGATGTCCAATGTTCCATATACAGGGTGTCCCGTAAATCAATCCCCCTAAATATCAGAATTCCCAGGAATAAAATCAATTATCAGGGAAAAAATTCCCCCC
>JASGXE010005008.1:0-25174 GCA_030068105.1 Sinentomon sp. SZTP_YWyxl | reverse complement strand
GATTGGCCAGAGATGAGTTGCAGAGACACTTGCAGCGTTTGAAAAATGTGGTGATCCGCAATGTCAACCAGAATAAACTCATTCAAGCACGTAACTACAATCTTCGTGTTCGTCCAGTTGACTTGAAGTCCGGCGATCTTGTTTTGCTGAAGCTGCATCCCCAATCGAATAAATCCGGACATTTTATGTCTAAACTTGCCGATCATTGGGGAGGTCCTTTTGTCTTGGGACGTCAATTCAACGCAGTAAATTTCGAACTCCTTGGAATGAATGGTGAATACATTTCAACCGCTCACGTGTCTCAATTGAGGAGGTACTACAAGAGCGACCCGTCCACAATGGAGTGGGGGGTTACTCACATTGAAGTCTTCACCTGATGATTCTCCTGTAAATGATGTAAATAGCTTCTTCTGATCTTTGCTGCTCCTTTTCTTTGTGATGGATATGTCATGATATGCTGTGGTATTTTGTTCCTGTATGTGAGAATCTGAGATAAGGATCTTCAGAATTCCAAGACCTCCAGGATGGGGGGAGGAGATATGGTGATTTCCCATTGTGATGGATTCTGTGATCAGTTAGTTGTTTGAAGAAAGAAGTAACTTCAGATGAGGATTTTTCGTCGTCGAGAGGGGAGATTGTAGAGTAAGATCCCACTAACCACTCTTCTCTTCCAAATAGCAGTTTCACAGTTCGTAGGGAGGCCATTAAGCCTAAGAATTGCTGTAGGCGACTTATGCTGAATAGGACTGTCTGCTTAAAGCTACTAATGCTATACTGAAGCATGATTTGGCATGGTGCTTAAGCTTGCTGTAGAAGATTGATATTGCCGCCGAGCTTTCTACTAATTCAAGGATTGATTGGACATCTTCACCCGGGCCCGGGATCGACGATCATCTACAAGGAATTACCTGCAAGAAGTAGAAACCCTATCTCGAAGGTGAGCAACTGTAGCCGTTCTCTTCACAAAACAACAGTGATCATGACCTCTGCAGCCCTAACCACCATTCGATTACCTGGATGGTGGGCAAATCTCAGTTAATGGAGTCAATGCCCATTTTTTAAAATACTCGCCTTTTATACATGGTCATTTTTGATCCAAAACACAACCCATTGATATCACAGAAAGAAATCATGGTCCTTCAGAAACTTCATCAGGGCCAATTTTGCTCGACTCAAAAGCAGCACGGACAAAACCGTGAACATGTCCTTCAAAAACTTTCACAAGGACCAACCTGGGTAACTAACTACTACTTGTTAAGCTTCTCTGTTGATGTGGATGCACAAAAGGAAAATGCAGCAACTCGAGATACAATAGTTCTGCATTCGTTGCAAGACAAAATCTTCATCGATGACAGGATTAAACTATCATAAGTCCATTATGGCAGTATTGCACTTATGATAGTATATCCAGGCATGTTTCAATTCAAGTTATGACAGTCTTGCATTGTAAAAAAGAACAACCTCGAGACCAGACTATAACAAGTCAGTTTGTGATGGTTTTACACGGCAAATTTCCATCTGGCAAGACAGTGCAAGACAATACTTTTCATTATATGATGGTTCAGCACTTAAATACAGCCATATGGAGTTAATATCATATGAGCCCACTCATAAGCATCCCAGAAATTTAAAATGCAAAACTATCATAACTTGAGTTATGATAGTATGATCCCCGTGCGACGAAATGTAGGGGGATGAGAATAGTCAAATAAAGTCCTGTGGACACAAGAAAGATGCAAATTAAAGGTCCATGGCCCACCTAACCCATAAGACACCTATGATCTGGGGAAAAACACAATTCCTCGAACTTTCTGGATGCACCTCGTAAATGCAGAGGTCAAGGAGCTTGAGGTAAAACAACCTTAAGAACCAAAACCTGCTAATTTTTAACTGTATACTCAAAAACACATCCCTGAGCTTTGTTTAGCTGCAAAACCAAACGGCCTACTCTGGTAATTAGAAGCCAAAAACTAAAAACTGTTCTCCTGTAAAATTCAGGTTTGTCACTTTTGACTGTTCAATCCCGGTGTGATGAAATGTTAAAAATTATGCACGAACCAAAAATTCTGTGCCAAGAATTCTGCATCAAGCAACATGTTTGATAACAAATTGTCAAGAGCATATTGGATTGGTTTCCAGTGATGTCTGACAAGAAGATGAAATAGTCAAAAAAGTGCAAAATTTTGTCCAAATTCATCACTCAATTTTGGCTTACCAATTTCAATTTGGTATCTTCTTTTTTTCGACCGGATTCCTGATAACTAAGAAATGAAATGGCTCTGATAAAAACGGAAGAAGATACCAAATTGGTGGATCCAGTAAAAACAGAAGAAGCTATCAAATTAGTTCGTCAAACATCTTTAACAGTGGCGTGGCGTCAGGTGAGACAAGGGAGACAGTGTCTCCCCTGGCGAAATCAGGAAAAAGCAGAAGTTGTGGAGAGTGGCATTGCCTCAAATAAAAAATGTCTCGCCTGTCCTTTGAGAACATGGCATCTTTGAATTGCCACAAACGCATTTCAGAACTTACTACCCCAGCAAGGAACAGAGAAGATAAGCCAAGAGACAAGATTAAAACAGGGTCCTCACCGCCATCCATTCTTTTTCCCACCCATACCCACATTCTTAATGCAGCAAAAAAAATACATTGAGCAGATCAGGGACCTGCTGGGTAGCACCAATAGATGAATACAATTGGACACAACCCGCAACGGGCATGGCAAAGTAAGCAACTCTCTAAAAGCGCACTTTGCACTCTCTCGAGCAGGTATCTGTGGCAAAACAGAATTGAGGCGCTGATTGAAATCGGCAGTTTCTTTGACTTTGCGAAATTGTTGATTTCTCGATAAGTTTCCATCAGTTTTAACGGGTTTTGGGCTCTGAAGACTCGGGTTGAAAAAGGTGCTTTGATTCAAAAGCAAATTTCAAAAAATGTTGTCTGTCACGTGCGCAATCCATTCTTGGAAAGACGACCATTCTGATGGGGGAAAGTGGAGAATTATTCTTCATTGGCTTTCGATAGACAACCTAGAGATTTCAGATCATTGGGTGGCACCTGAATTCGCTTGATGAGCGGTTGGATTGAGACAAGCACTGCACAACCCTGGACAGGAGTGGCTGTGATGTGACATGGTGAGCACAGGAGGAAAAATTAAAGTATTTTTTCATTGTATTTCCATGGGTCATAGGTAACAATGCAATCCCTTCTGGAATTTGAATATCATATTTTCATTTAGCCGTCTGCACATGTCTCGAATTTTTCTACTTGTTTCTGTTTATCACACATTGAAACTACCTATGTCGCACATCTTGAAACAGCATTTGCCCTTGCAAATGTCTCAGTTTTCTGCTTTGAGAGTATGTCTACCTTTTCAATTTGCCCATGCTGCTCCACAGATGTTAAAATCAATTCCAAAGCATAAATCCCTTCGTGAAGGGATTTATCATTTGGAATATGCTTCGGAATTGATTTTAACAGAATGAATTTTCCCATGCAGCCACAAAATTAAGAAGAAAAAAAAAAACAGTGGAGTGGAGAGTTTGGGAAGGCAGGGGCATTGCAGCAGCCAGCAACAGGGGCACACAAGTTTGCTTTCAGGTCACTGTTAGTGCCTAAGTGGGGTCAGAGGGAGCAACCCCAACTTAGTTTCACAGAGCAGAGCTTTTGGCAGGTAGTTTCGGGTGTGGGGCCCCAAAAAGCAGGGGCTTTTCACAAATTGTTGCTTCTCCAAAGTGAGTGTTAGAAGTTTTAGGCTACTTTTTCTTTTGAAAGTTTGATCGATCAAATAGGTACATTGGGTGAAGATCAAGTGCTTGGGAAAATGTGTTTTATTCACTGAGACAAAATGCTTGGATTCCTAATTTCTCTCCGATCAGTGAGTGATGCAAATCCATACTTTTTGCTGCCAGATTTAAAATCTGCAGGAAATCTCAGCCCATCAGCTTCAGTTACTGCACTTTTCAATCTTTTAATTTTTCACCATTATTTTTGGCAGTCATGAAAGCCTACCTACTCGTATGTGGCAGGTGTTTTGGTGCGGATGGGATCAACTTTTAGGCAAGCAACCGCAAAGCAACAACCTGCAAATCAGTCAAAAGAATAATTGTGATGCTTCTGTTTACTTGGGATATATTTTCGAGATGTTTCAAGATGTTTCACAAGTTGTGTGGTTGTGATGCGGCACTTTTCTCTGTGTGATTTGGATAGCATTCCTTGCCATTCAGATTAGAGAATTGTCATAAATGCCCGACGTTGGTCAGTTGTGTACAGCCATTGAAATGTGCCACGCCACCCTGAACTTGGTGTGTGGGGCCCCTAATATAACTAATGAAAATATGCGGATTGTGAATGCCTGATGCCTATGCTGGCCCCAATATTATTGCTCTGTACCTTTCCTTAACCAAATCCAAATGAACAATGTTGTAGTATGCTCCAGGGCAAAATAATAATGAAATAAATTTGTTGCAGTGTTTGCTACGCTGTTTCGGGAATCTCTCTGCCTCTCAATTTTTATGGAAAGGAAATGAATTAGTTTTGCAATTCACATGTTCCCAATGAGTTCACTAGCAAGCTGATAAAGTTTGCATCAAAAGGCAGCGGAATGGGTGGCATCAATCCGCAATAGTTGTCTTGGAAAACTCTATCCATGACGTAGTCTGAAAATGCATATCATCATTTCACGTGTGACTGCACAATGAACAAATTGTGTAGCAGTTCATCAGATGAAAAGAAAATATTTTTACATTTTTCAAGTTAGCAATGGGAAAGCATTGCTGAAAAATTTCATTCATGTGGATTGAGTAACGTAGGTACTCTTGAGGTCCTGGTTATTCTATCACATGCGCTCTATCTGTACTTATGCTTTCGAAATGGTGTGGGATGGGAGTTGTGATTATCAAACCCCGGCTATGTTCGCTGATGGATTAAATTTCTTCTTTGTGATTTATTAATAATGATAGAAAGCGATGATGAGGTCAGAAGAGTGGTGCCATCCTGCCGTGCAGCAATTTGGCAGCAGCCCAGACAAGGAGAGATCGGATAAACTGGTCGATTCCGCATACGCCGTGATGCAACTTTGGCCTTTTGCCCCCATCCCAAACACAAAAATGCACAGCACAGCTTTTGAATTTTTTTCGTTTTTTTTTTCTCGTTTTCGTGTGTCCATAAAAAGTCTTCATAAATCTCAAGCCAAGCCTGGGCACAGGACTTTGCAAATTTGTAGGGACAGACGTGGACAGAGAGTCAATGATCTCAATCTTACATGTTTTTCATTTCAATTCAAAACGGTTCTTCACTGCTTATTTATTTGCCTTCTTTTACCCTTTCTTGCTTTTTGCACTTGATTTGTCTCCAAAAGTCATTTGCATATTTTTTTTTGCTTTTTGGTTCCGTATTCGGCCCAGGACCCTTTCGGCTGCTGGGTCCACCTGTGCCACGGGCTGCTGGCCCAGTGCTCTGACACTGATGGTGACCAAAAGGGCAGGCTGTTCTGGTGGGTTTTTTATTTACTGAGTCCCTGGAAATATATATGGAAAAACTACATTTTTGGAAAAATCTCAAGTGGTTCAGCCCCGGCATTTTTCTTCTCAGTTCTTTTTTTTTGCAATTGTAACATCAAAATGTGGACAGTGTTTTGGAAATTTGCTTTGCCTCAAAGAAACAGGCAGAAAGTGAGGTGGAAATAGATGCAAAGAAATTATTTGGTGAAATAAAAATCGGTTGGCAACCCCCTAAAAGGTTGGTGGTTGCTGACGGAAATAAATTGAAACTACCCTAATTTTATTTGTTATTGAAATGGAAATAGACATAAATGGATGATTTAGTGAATCCCAAATAAGATTGGCAACCCTCTAGTCTTCTTGGTAGGTACTTCTTTTGGGGTTGCCAGTCTCACGTCAGTTTCATGAAAAATATACCTCCTCCCTATTTCCACATCTGTGGAGGACAGTTTGCACACTGTGGCAAAGCAAATTGGAGGACAATCTGCCATATTATCCACAAATTTCGAGCAACCTCGTGCCAACCAGGATAAAAATGCAAATAATATTCTGAAGGTCGAACCTGCAGTGCCAACCCAGAGGATAAAAAATGCAAAATCGATCTGTAATTGAAAAAAATAGTCATTTTTGTACCTAGGTACCCACGTGACTAGGTACTTGATGGGATTTTTTTTATTTTTGCCGCTGTCGCAGCAAGTGAACCAAAAGTGTCTGTTGAAAAAGCCAAGTTTGATCAGAAGTGGATCAGTTTTGGACCAGAGCCAAAAAACTGGAGATTGTCACTGATGGCTTGATTCATTTCCAGCTCGACAGGAGCTTGATCTCAAATTTGGGCTTCTGTATTTTAATTAAGGCTGGAGATGGCCTGGGTAAATCCTTTCATGAACTTCTTGATTGCGCAAGGAAAATGATGTTTTCACTGAGAAAAACAACAGGTTAGCAATTCATTTTTGATTTTTATTAATTTTTGCAGGCATCACAAGATGATTCTCAATTTGAATTCTGATGTCCGTTTTTCAAATTTACCGAACAATGCCCAATTGGAAATGATACCAACAACAAGAATTCGGTCTGATGAGGCTGAAAAAGTGATGATTTGCCTTCAGCTGGAATCGGGGGACCGACTCAAAGGAGAATTTCATCATTCAGGTAGAATTGAAAACCAAACCTTGATTAGCTGGTGGCCGGGAATCGCTTGCCTGACTGGGTGAAAACTTTTGAAACGTTCCCCATTTTGATACCAAATTTTCAAGTGACTCTGGCTTCCACACGACTTTTATCTTCGAGTGAGGGACTGAGTATCATCCAGGGACTATTTTACTAGACAACCGGACTCGTGGTGGGTCTGAATTTGCATGCAGCATCAAAATGTTGACTTGATTCCCAATTGGTTTCATTCCTTTGAAACATGATGCTGAAAACCAGCAGGGACCAAGTTGAAAGAAATCACATCTGCCAAGTTTGGAAGCAAAAGAATGTCCATTTTGGTGCTGACTCTGCATGAAAGCTGTCAATAATTTGTTCATGAATGAAGGGCAAAAGAATAAAATACTGAGAAAGGGAAAAGACAGTGATAAACATTAATTTTGTTTGTTACCTTTGTCGTAAGGCAGGATGCGAGCTCCAATGGAAATGAGTGATATCTCCGAATAATTTATTCCATTGTCAAGACCTTTGGGATGCATGCCATCACCATGGTCCTTTTTTGGCTTTTGGACACCACCCAGCGAGTCGCTGTTGCATTGGGGTCCTAAAAGTTGTCTTCATCAAGGACACCTGGATGGTAAATTTTTTTGGCCAAAATCCCAAAATTTTAAATTCTAATTTAAAAGGGGTCGATCATTTTAAAATGCTTCGGCTTTTTGCCAAATGTCTTGTGGTTGGAATTTCAAAACATCAATAACAAAAACTTATTCCTGCAGACAAGGCCATGATATTCGACCAAATGATCTTTTTTTTTTATCCACGCCACTTGCCCAGCGACCTTATTCTAGAAGCTGTCTTAGCGGTAATGTACAACTAAGCATGTGCTAAGTTCGTTCTTTTTCATATTTTTCTTATTCAAAAAGGGTTCTGAAGACAATGAAACAGGAAAATATTGAAAACTTTCCTTTATGATGTTTTAGGTTAGGGTTGCTTGATTTGAATCAAATGATCTAAACCATTTGATTTCATCACAAGTAAATCTAGTAGTCTGATTTAAATAATTTGAAGTCATTTCATTGTATCAGATTTCTTCAATTTTTTGCCTCTGATTTACAATTTTTCAACATTGCATTAATCATTTTGTAATTTTTCCCTGTTTTAAAATTCAACAGAATTCTCGAAATGGTTTGGCAAGATCTGAAATTATTTGTCAAGAAATGCCTGACAATGGGCCGATTCTTTAAACAAGACTCCGTCGAGTCTGAACTCAAGCTTGAGTTCAGACTCGACAGAGCCTCTTGTCTGTGCTCGAGTTTGAACTCGACCACATTCTCAAGACAAGACTCACCTGAATCGCAACTGAAAGGAAGCTGATTCGTTCGTTGTGTTGATGACGTCACAAGTTGTCATTTGGTTGCATAGCAACTATGCAGAAAGTAGCAGATGGAGTGTTTTCTTCAATTTGTCGTCAAAAGTTTACGCTTTTTGCCATTTGAGATGGATGTTGTGGTTGTGTTCAATTGCTTATGTTGTGGTTGTGTTCAATTGCTTTCGAGATCTTGGTCCAATTCTGCCAGCAGGTTTACGTGACAAGGGCTATTCATAGGAAAAGTTTTAAACTTTCAATTCAAATTTCGATCCCAGTGGAAAAATAAACTGTTTTGCGACTGCTTGAAGTTCGTCAGTTGGACATATGTTCTGTTGTTGGCCATTTTATTATATGGTGCCCTGGCCTTAGGCCAGGGGGTAACCGGACCCCCCGACCCCCCTATTGGAATGTCTTCTCAGGTGTAAGTTATGCCATGCCATGACAGAACCATGTCAAAATGGTTAGCAGTTACTTTACACAGCAGCATGACTGCCCATCCCTTGCATGGCACAAATTATTCCTTGACATCATCTTCTGGCTCCCAGGGTCGGATTAGATAATGCACGAAACACTAGCTGTCTCTCTTGAAAGGGCTGGTTTAACGTTTCTGCATATTAGAAATTCTTACATGGAAGATGGTTATTTTCACCCATTGTGAAAGTCATCTTGGCATAATCGGACATTTTGAAAAATCATTAGGTGGTTATTTTCACCCATTATGCCCTTGACATAATCAGACACTTTAAAAATCATTAGGTGGTTATTTTCATCCATTCAGCCCTTGACATAATCAGACATTTTAAAAATCATTAGGCGGTTATTTTCACCCATATGCATTTGATATAATTTTTTGTATCGATCATCGGCCACTAATTAATGTTCAATTAATGTTCAAGTATTTATTCATTTTAATTTCATACCACATGATAACAAATGCAATATTTATAATTAAGGAAATGGCTGACAAAAATAATCCGACATTTTAAAAAGCACTAGGCGGTTATTTTCACCCATTAACCTTTGACATAATCAGATATTTTAAAAATACTGGGCAGGCTGCAATCAACACTTTAAAACGTGTCTGCAAGTCAGGTGAATGGATACCGTGACTTGCTGAACTTACTGAATCTAAGTATTTTTCTTGACAACAGAATTAAAATGTTTCTTTCTGCATGGTGACGGTTGGTGAAAGGCGTTGAAGGGGAGGTGGAGCCCACAAAGTATAGAAACATTTTTGCTTTTGTCAAGGAAAATGTGACTAAGAATTTTATCACTTTTCTTTCAGTACTGTTTGAAATATTACGCAGCATTTCAGGAATATTTGGCCAGTCTGTTTTTTAGGCTCATCGGTGCTTTTTTCGCGATGTTGATTTTTTTTTTAATTTTTTTTTTTCAAAATAAAAAATCGATTTTTTTGATTTAAATCGATTTTTTGATTTTAATCGGATTTTTTTCGATGGTAAAAAAATCATGATCTAAATAGAAAAATCGATTTAAATCGTGATTTAAATCAAATCGATTTAAATAGTGATTTAAATATTTTTTTTGCAATCACTTAGCTGCTTACCTACCTACCAATCTGGGTGGGTAAAATGCAGAAATGCAGATCCTGGAACTTTCTGGGCTAACCTTCACGATTTCGCAAGAGATGCTTGGAAGTGCGGAACATCTGGAAACAGGTGCGAAATCAAAAGTTAGAGGTGCGGAACATCTAGAAACAGGTGCGGAACTGATACCTACTTGGTAGTGCTGAATCGATATTGAAACTTGGACGTGTGGAACTCAAGATTACTACAGGTGCCGAACCAGTTGGAAGTGTGGAACATTTGGAAGCAGGTGGGGAACCCACAGCTTAGTGCGGATTCAAGATTACAGGTGCGGTATGGACAGCAGGAAGTGCGGAACTCAAGATTACAGGTGCGGAACTGATGGTTGCAAGTGCGGAACTCAAGATTACAGTTGCGGAACTGACAGTTGGAAGTGCAGAACATCTGGAAGCAGGTGTGGAACCGACAGCAGCTTTGTGCGGAATCAAGATTACAAGTGCGGTTCGGACAGTAGGAAGTGCGGGACTCAAAGATTACAGGTGCGGAACTGACTATTGGAAATGCGGAACATCTTGAAACAGGTGTGGAACTGGCCGTTGGAAGTGCTAGACTCAAGATCACAGGTGCGGAACTGACAGTTGCAAGTGTGAACATCTGGAAACACAAGGTTGCAAAAAGTCGGGAGCGCGGGAGCAATGTACCCGCGATGGATGAGAGCCAACCGGGATCAAAATGGGCTGGCGATCAAAAAAGGCTTTTTCCAATTTTCGACCAGTACCGAAACATTGCACTGGCGAGTAAAAAAGAAGCTTTTCGTCCAAAATATGACCAGGCTCGAAAATCCGTGCTCCAGGGCTCCAAACGACTTTTCGCAGCCCTGTGGAAACAGATGCGGAACTGGAAGTTGGAAGAGCTGAGCTCAAAACATCTGGAAACAGGTGGGGAACCCATAGCCGTAAGTGCGGAAATCAAGATTACAGGTGCGGTACAGACAATTGGAAGTGCAGAAATCAAGATTGCAAGTGCGGAACGGATGGTTCCAAGTGCAGAACTGATGGTTCCAAGTGCGGAACTCAAGATTACAGGTGTGGAGCTCACAGTTTCAACTGCAGAACATCTGAAGACAGATGTGGAACTGGCAATTGAAAGTGATGAACTCAAGATCACAGGTGCGGGACTCGGAACCAAAGGTAGAAGTGCGGAACATCAAGAAACAGGTGTGGAATCAACAACCGTAAGTGCATAACTCAAGATTACAGGAGTGGAAATCAAAATTCAGGTGCGGTATCGACAGTTGGAAGTGCGGAACTCAAGATTGCAGGTGCAGAATCGACAGTTGCAGGTGCGGACCTCAAGATTGCAGGTATGGAACTGACAGTTGGAAGTGTAGAACATCTGGAAACAGGTGTGGAACCGATAGCTGGCATGGAAATCAAGATTACAGTTTCGGAACTGGCCGTTTGAAGTGAGGAACTCGAGATTACAGGTGCGGAACTGACAGCTGCTAGTGCGGAACATCTGCAAACAGGTGCGGATCATGTGGAAAGCAGTGAGGAATCAACAGTTGGAAGTGGGGAACTCAAGATTACAAGTGCGGAACTGACTGCGGGAAGTGCGGAACACAAAATCACTATGAATAGCAGCAGTTTAGAAGTGTGGAACACTGGAGTACAGCTGCTGAACCAACACTTTGCAACATTTTCAATCTCATATTGAACGCAAGAAGTGAAAGGCCATCTGCACAAAGGTAGGAAGTAGTCCAAAGTAGACTTTCGAAAGCTGGATCGTCCCTACCGGAAGCCCCATACAACTCTAGCTGGGTAAAGTTGATCGATGACTGCCCAGTGAGGCAAGGTCAGTACCAAATAACATCTTTTGGTTTATAATTTGACTTCCTACAGCAGACGACCTTATAGTCACCCACATTTTTCATTGCTAATGTGGTAGGTACCTACATTTCACAAATTCATGCATTTATTCTTTTGTCGGTGTTTGGTGGATGGAATATCTTTTCAAAGAAAAATGCAAATAGGTATTAATCATAATTTTAATGAATGGTGGTGAGGGCTGCAGAGGTCTTGAACACAGCCAACCACAAAGTGATAATTTTAATGGAGAGAAGCATGCACAACCTAGACACAATGTTTCACGTATTCTGCACAAGCATTTAGGTACCTATACTAATAGGTGCCTATTTTAAATTTTGGCATCATTCAATCATTTTTCATTGCTAATGTGGTTGGTACCTACACATTTCACAAATTCCTGCATTTATTCTTTTGTCAGTATTAGATGGAATATCTTTTCAAAGAAAAATGCAAATAGGTATTAATCATAATTTTATTGCAGCGAAGCACGCACAGCCCACACACTGTTTCACACATGCTGCACAAGCATTTAGGTACCTACCTATTTTAAATTTTGGCATCATTGATATCCATTATGCTCAATAAAAAATGTCGCTCCATTTAAATCGTCATTTAAATTAAAAGCCAAAACAAAAGATCTCAGCCCACCATTCAGAATGCTTTACCTTTCCATTTGCACATTGTCATGCATTTCATTAATTCAGATGTAACTAAACCATTCAGACTATTTGATGCAATTTTAAACAAAAGAAAAATAAAAAAATCATTGATATTATTAAATCAGAGGCAAAATAATCAAAAAAATCTGATTTAAATCAAGCAACCCTGCTTTTTTAAATTTTAAATGTGCTCTGGCAACTCTAGTTTTGAATGTTCAATAATGCACAGTTCAATAATGCCAAAATTTTAGATTCATTGATATGAGCTTAAAAAATGCTTACACTACATTGAGAAAACTTGCTGAAGAGTGGGCAGTGCCTCCACATTAATTTATTAATTTTGTTTTTTCTGGATTGCAAAAAAAAACAAACAGTTTTTTCCAAAAAATACTAAAACATGTTTTTAAACTTTTTTTGCGAACGAAAAAACATGTTTTTATTTGCGTTAAAACATGTGAAAGCAACAAAAAACATGAAAAAAAATCTGAATGTTGACAATTTTTTTACGGCACATCCCCTCATTGAAATTTTGGCGCCTGTCAATTTTGAACTCAATTGAGAGGCTGGTTCAAGAGTTGCTCTTTTTTTGGAAGACCATGGTTTCACGCTGGTTGTGGACACTATGCTAGTCAAAAGGTACCTTTTGTGGCTTGAACCGCCATGGAGTACAACTCTCTAGTGTCAGTCTTTGAGGATGGAGAGCACAAGGGCCTTTTGAAGAAATGAGACTTTTATCTAATGAGTCACTTTGATCATTACGAGGGGTGATCAATAATTACTGAGACTACCATATTTCGAGCTGATTAATTTCAAATCTCTTCTCATGCATTCCTGCAGTGGTCTTTCGAAATATCACCTGAAAAATTTGGGTTTGATAACTAATTTGGTTTTGTCAAAATCGTCAATTTAATGATGGAATGTCGACTGATTTTTGCATCGTGGGTAAAATTGAAGTTGCAAGCATGAAAAACAACAAAGTGGATGAATTCTTCATGAAAAGACAATCACGTGGCATGCCTGCGAGCATTTCGGAAATGAGGGATCTTCCGTTGACAGAAATGAAGTATGTCAATTGCTCCGTAACCCATGCACGACTTGCGGGTACCTCAAATTTCAAAATCTGGCCAAAAGAAAGGTCCTTTGGATCTGAATTGTGTGCTTTTCAGCAAATGTCAGCTGGTCGCACTGTGTTTGGTACACATTTCTCGTTTTTCTGCAGAGATTTCGGTTCACTTTTTCCATTAGCCACGCACAGAGCATGCAATAGTGGTCAGAGGGTTTTTTGGCCCCAAAAACCTTTAAAGGCCACCGGCTTCTCCGATTTTTCTTTGAGTTTTTTGCACTTGTTAGATATCTCAAAGACGTGTATACAAAATAGTTAATTTTCAGAAAACTTGAAAAGCAATCAAGCCCAATTTTTTCAGACATTCTTTCAAAAGACCATTCCTCAAATACATGAGCAGAGATTTGAAATTGGTCCGCTCTAAATATGCTAGTCTCAGTAATTATTGATCATCCTACGTATGTTAATTTTGTCTTTTGTTTAAGCTTCTTTGTGGAATATTCTAAATTCATGGGAGGAGAAAGAGTCTTTGATTGATCTGGTTACCAAGGAGAAAGAAAACATTCAAAACAATGCTCGTGAACCTGTTTGTGTTTATATGAGATCAGAAATCAAAGGAGAGGATCAGCTGAGAAAGACGAGTTTGAAATCATTGGGGATCATCAGCGGAAAAGCAATGATAAGGTAGGAGACATGGATGTTTGTTGGGGTGAGTCATGCCAGACGCTCCTAATTTGAAACATTCCGACTGAGCAGTTGAATAATTGCCTGCCTGCCTGATGCTCCAAATAAGTTGTGGGTTTCACAACTGCCTCGATCAAAAAATAATACAAATGCCACGCACCTGGACAATGGCAAGCATCAACCCCGTGAATAGTGGCCAGTGGAGCATACTCATATTTGCTTTCATTTTGCTGCTCGCAGAAGGTTTGAAAGAAAGCATGCATCTGACATGATGACCATTATGCCACACCTCCGCCATTGCTTCTTGAGACTTTTTGAGGGCTGTTTTATGGAACGCACCATTGACTAGTGCCGGCATTGCTCCGTTTTTTATGATGAAAACAGTATTTTAATGTCTGTGTGGCACATGTCACACAGCTATTTTGCACATTTTTTGCATCTTGCACAGCTCGTTTACCTGGCTATGACATGTATTTCTCC
Organism: Sinentomon sp. SZTP_YWyxl; assembly: GCA_030068105.1. Classification (NCBI taxonomy): domain Eukaryota; kingdom Metazoa; phylum Arthropoda; class Protura; order Sinentomata; family Sinentomidae; genus Sinentomon; species Sinentomon sp. SZTP_YWyxl. The sequence continues at coordinate 10,860 of JASGXE010005008.1, read as the reverse complement.
ACTAGTGAGGCTTTGCCTCACATGTGCCCTTCAGCCGCAATCACATTCCAGCGCAGAATATCCAGTTGCTCAATCCTTCCAGTTTCCGGCTATTTCGGCCGCTTGGGGGAGATTGTCATCTGTCCTTGTAGGGTTCGATGATGACAGTGTCTCACATGGTTTGGCGAAAAAGTATTTTAAAGTATGTATTTTTAAAAAGTATGTATTTTTCCCATCAAAGTGTTGCCTTCGAAACTGTTTCTTTCTTTTCACTTTTGTGCAGATCGCAGAAATCAAAATGCCAGATTGCGATGAAGCTTTAAGGGAGGAGTGGGATGATGATGTCGGTTGTAAAAGAGATCCTTAATTTTTTTTCTGCATCAGTGCAGCACTGAGTTTTTTCAGTGCCTCAGTCTTTTTTATTCATCTTGCATTCACTTTCTGAGCTTGCATGCTAGAAATGTTGTTTCCACACTGTGTGTGGGGCCCAAGGGAGGTGGAAACCTTGGCACAAAAGATTTTTGTCAACCGATATTCTTCAAATTTTGTACATCGTTTGGGGTCATTTCAACAAAGAAATGTGCAAAATTTCACACCCCTAGTTTCGTTAGTTTAGCCACTGTGGCCGAAGGCTATACATTTGATCGCTGCAGCGCCTAAACCTCCTAACTGAAGCTAGTGACATCCAGTTTGCACCAAAGTCACTAAAATTGAGCCAGAATTTGGCGAGAAAGATCAACAACCTAACACGTTTTCCGAGCATGAAAAATCTTAGTTCCCAGCAATATGAAGATTAACGGAATGGCATAAAAATGCATTTAGATAGATGCCTTCGCATTTAGGTCTGTATCTTCTAACGACATGGAATTTTAAACAACTGTTTGCACCACTGGAATCAGCAGATTTTCGTGCATAAACCCACCTAAAAATCCAATAATGTCATTTTTAGCCATTTTGACTAATGGAAGGTTTCCCTTCCTTAATTTGGCCCTGTGTGGGGCCTGTAAATCTTTACCAAAACAAATTAAACGGACACATGCACGATTTACACATTTTAGTTTTCCCTTTAAAATCATGGGAAAGCAGCCGGAGTCGGCAGGGCAAGAGATAAGTGATTGAAACACAGGACTGCTGTCAGAAGATGGCAGGGCAGGAATGTCCTTTTGTTTTTGTTTTTCCTTTCATGCTGTCGCCAAGGTCAACTCACTTTGTTTTTTCCTTGGTTTTTTTTTTCTCCAGAAAATGGACTCTAGGAACAATCGCTTTTGAATTTAGGCTCAAAGGGATGCAGGTGCAAAGCATTGTTGAAGGGAAGGGGTCGGCATGCCTTTCTGTCACAAAAGCTGTGCAGCAATTTGAATGCAGAGCTCTGGCCGGATTTGATGAGTGATGGCACACACACTGCACACGAAGATTCAAATTTGACAAGCGAAATTAAGAACTTTATTATGCGGGAAAATAATTGACGTGTCTGATGGTCATCGATCAGAATGCATCTTTTTTGCACCATTCCAGATTTTTTCAACGTCCACCAGAATTGATAAGAGGACAAGCAAATGTTTGCTCACCTCTGGCAGCAAGAGCTGTAAAACCTGAAAGTTACGAAGAAGATTTATGCAATGACGGATCAAAAGGTGTTGTAAGAATCTCTCAATCCCCTGATATGCTGCTTTCGTCAACCTCTGGTGATGACTTGTCAGGAGCTAGAGTTCATTCTGAGCAAACAGATTTGTCAATGGAAGTAGAATTGCCCACTCCAGAATGCAGTGTGAATGAATTTCAGAGTTTGTCTGGAGGTAAGGCCTTCTTCAGTGTTGATGTATGAATTTCTGATGAATTCCAATTTCCATGAATTCCATGCACTTTTCACATGATTAACAGGATTTGACGTCGTGCACCAGGGTGCAATTTTTTCAGACTGGTCTCGAAACCATGCTCTTGCTCTGTTTGCAAAAGGTTGTGCATCAGGTTCTTAGCGCACATTCATTTCGAAATTGCACTGGTCCAAATAAAACAAACAACCGCAAAGGTTCGCCCACTAAGAGTCTGCGAAATCTGCGCTACTAAAGCATTTCGCTTGTTGTAATGAGTGCACTAATGGAAAATATTCTTCAGCATGTGCTTGAAACCATGCTCTTATTCCACTGTATGCACAGGATGCCCACTCCAGAATTCGCAAATTTTTCCAAATGTCTACATCCCAGCCACCCAACCAAACTCTTGCTTGACCTGATGTGCAGGATGCCAGAGCACATTCATTTTTCATCTCATCCTTTCTCTATCCCCCCTCACCTTTTCAGGATGGCCACGTTTCCTCAGATAACTAACTAAACACACAGTATGTCCTTATTTTTAAATCATTATTGTACTGAGAAATCAATTTGTCGGTGGTTTGTCTTTTGAGGCACTATTTTTTATCTCTATATATAATTGCAAGATAAATTGATGCATCTTTTTCCTCGATTGAAGCACTTCCAAAGCACTTATTTTTTTATTGATCTCCTGCAAGCCCAATTGAAGAAATAAGGCACCTCTTGACTGACCACTGATCACCTTCCTCGTTGGGTAATTGTGGGAGTTCCGGTATGGTGGAACTTTGAAAGTCGTTACAGATCTCTGAACATGAATTAATTGTGCATCGAGAGAGCAATCTGTCAGGCTGATAATGCTGGAAGAAGCCAGAAAGCATGGCTTCGATCTGAACAACATTTCTTTAACCAGATCCCATTTTTTCAAAAAAAAAAAAAATCAAGCACAGTAGGAAACCAAAAAGGAAAGCATTTTCAGTGGATGGTGGGCCAATTCACAATCAGAGTTTTCAATGCGATAAGAAATAGCACCAAGGACCTTATTCAAATCTGCCAAGCTTGCTAAGCTGCTGCTACCAACCTGCTGACTTTTATTTTTGAGTTCTTCCAGAAGACTTTACCGTCCTGGCTGGATTTGAGCTCTTAAGTTTTGAATGTTGATCAGTTACAGATGCTGGCTTACCAGAATGGTGCATTTAAGCACCATTCACGTTGAATGGTGCTTAAATGCAATTTTCTTTATTTATGAACCCTGCAGAGGGTTTTCTGCTTTTATTTTTGGTTGATCCGATCCCAGAGAGTGTAGCTTTGTCTTGCCACTGCCATCGGCCCCCTCTCATGTGGCAACTGATGAAGGTTGAGAGGGATAGACAGAGACAAAAATGTGGTCTTTGAGAATTTGATCAGCCGCCATTTTGTTTATGTTTCAAAAAGTTGAACACCGTTCGCAAGTGTGTGTACCACTTCCATTTTATGTCTTTTCCAATGGGCATGCCAGCCGTAAAGAGTGCGGTCACCTCACACACCTAGCCGACTGCATGTGAACTTTCTTTGCGGAACTTTGGAGGTTTGGCATTCATGATTAAAATTCTAACATCTAAGAATGGGCTCCAGGGTGTATCGTTTTTGACAATGACAAGGCATTCCATCTCTTTTGGAGAAATCAGTTTCGGCTTTTTCCCTGGCATTGTCCCAGTTTATCCATTTTTCACCAAAAATTGACCAGAGCATAACCCCCCTCCCCTTTATGTTTTCATTAGAACACAGCTGAAAAACTTGGATCGTGCCTTTCTCTTCCTTCCTACTACCCCTTTTGATCTTTCCACTGCTTCGGGATCTTCCTCGTTCAGCCCCATTTGCAGAGGCTGAGTTGGATTCACCACATTTTGTTTACGGCAAGGCATCATGTTGGTTATCTCTATCTGGCTTAACAACTTCCATGTATTATGTCTGGACTTTTCTTTAACAATTCAACAGTGGTTAGCAGTAACTGCGAAAAAAGGAGAGGCGGTTGATAATTTATTTGCTCTCCAGCTTAGTTAATTGTTCCACTAAAAGTGATTGAAGAGCTGTGATTTTGATCAACCTGAGTAGAGCAACATGCAGCAACTGCATGCGACAGGATGGATTTTGGATCCTCATTTGATGCAAGATCAATTTTCAGTGGGCAACACAGAAGCAGCATCTTGTCGAGCCTTTAGCTCCAGGTCACAGAGAAGAACGGCTTCATTCAGAGACTTAGTTTTTAGACTTCAGTTTGACTTTAGTTGCATCACTCCACCCACGCCCTCCATCTCTTTTGTGTGCAAATATTGCCACACCACACCTACCTCTTCTTCTGTTCCACTCGTCTATCTTTCCTTGTTACAGTTTCTCTATGGGGATGCTGCATGCTGTTCCCATGTCCTGTGCAAGAAATGCCCAAGGGAATGGAGGTCTTGCTACATCTGCTTCAAGCTTGCTTCAGATACCTCTTTCCCTCTATAAAAAGTCGTGATATAATTTTTTCTAATGCATTCTTTCAGATTTAAATGTGACTCAACCTCAAGTTGGAACTGCTGAAGTTCCAGGTAGAGATGATGATAAAATGTTGGATGTTGATGTTTGCAGAAGCAGAGGCAGCAAAGAAGCAGAATTGCAAATGGATGAACTGAAACAGAAAATAAACTATGTTAGTTAGTTTGCTTGCTTCAATTAGGAACAATTATCAACCTGGAAAAAGGACATAACAAGCTTTGGAGAAAAAGGCACAAGCCTTAAAAAAGGGCATCACACAGTCACAGCAGGGAATGTTTTACATAAACTGTGAATTTCTGTTATTTGTTAATTTCTGTTATTTGTTCTGATACTTTCTGTTCCGAGTAGTAACTGTTAATTTCTATTTATTTGGTCAAGTTAAGACAATCGGTGTACTGTGGTAACCGTTCGTTAAAAGTGACAGCATTTGTGAACATCCATGAGCAAGAAGAAACCAATCCAAATCTGCAGATCATGTGCGCTGGTGTTCAGTGGCGTGCAGTCAGGGCAGGCAAGGCAGGCGCTGCCTGCCCAAGAAAAATCTCGTGAATTTTGCATTTTTTGTTTTCAACAAACATTTGCAAGGGCAAAACGTCAACGTGACCAGAGAAGTCCACGTGAGCCACATTCGAGAAAGGCACACTATGATTTGCCTGCTGGGCGCTGATGGTATCTTCTGAACGATGTCTTTGACTGGGAGGGAACTCCCTTCTTTCCCTATGCCAACAACCACAGAAGTTGCCCTGCCCACCCTCTTTCTCGCTGGTCTTCCAGAATCCAGACGCAAGCCAATCAATCCTCTGCTCCGCTGGCGCATTCAGAAGAGGCACCGAATATTTTTGCCTCTTTGAGGGATCAGCGGGGATGCGATGAAGCCCACACCGCTCCATCCTGCCGGGTGAATCAACCCACCGCAAGTGCAGCAGTTCATATTGCTGAGGAGGCACTTTCAAATCTGCCTCCGGCTCTCTGCCGAGTCAATATTCATGTTGCTCTGTTGTCGTTGTTGCTCGCTGATCACAGGCATCTGCTCTGATGGAAATGAATGCAGGCTGAGCCTGCGATGAATGCAAACCTCGCTTCGCCAAAGGCATGTTGTTTGCTGCACCTTTTGAATGTCAATTGCGCCCCAATGTTGATTCAGGGGGAATGGGAAACGAAAAGGGAAACATTGGATTTGGGTTGTGCGAAGTTTCGGAGTTTGATTTGGAATGAATGTATGAGCAAATTCCAGTCAGGAGTTATTTCGCAAATATAAATGTTCAACAAAATGGAAGCGCAACATTGTTCGGAATTATTCGGATAATTTTCTGATTATTCTGCGGTCCGCTGATGCCTTTATTTTCCAGTGGAACATTGTCAATGCTTGAAAACCGTCAATTTTATCCGATAAGCATGAAATTGGCTTGAACTTTCTGCCCCCATCTGGGCTTTTCTTGCCGCGCAATATTCTTTTGAAATTGAAACAAATCCATCGCATTATCCTTTTCCTTTCAGCTCAGTTTAGGTCACTGAAACATGTCGTCCACACAGTGTCCCTACTGCTATTCAACTTGATGCATGCAGTTGTGAAAAAATGCTCAGTTTTTCAAAAAAATGAACAATCTGAGCACTATTTGAGGCTCCACTTTTTCAAAATTTCTTCCCTTCGGGGAGGGGGACACCCCCCCTCCCCCGGCGCGGGAACAGTGCGCTAGACAAAGTGCCTGCCTGCATCTGGCACCCACCGCATGCCACTGCTGGTGTTCATGTTTACCCCATCAATGAAAGTGCCTGTTACACTCCTGCAAGGCATACTTATACTGGGTTGTTTACTTAACAATTAACATTACTCAAAATTGAATTGCATTTTATCTACAGAAATCCTAGTCGGAGATTGTTACTGCGGCAAGTGATTTTCCGCCTCCTATTGTCATTTTTTGAAAGTTCCACTTGCTTATGTCGCGTCAAAGTCCACCCCTTTTCTCCAAATCGCAAAGGGTAGTGCATAAATAAACCACCACCAGCAGAAAATAGGGGGCACTGCAGGTGAGATCTTTACAAGTGGTTACAAAGCAGAAAGCTCCACAACTTTGTAATTTGAACCAATCTTCTAGAAGAAACCGTTCGGGAGTTAGTGCAAACTATCCCCCAAAGTATTTTTTGGTTTTATACTTTTTGTTTTTCAACAAGGGGTGATGACCCCAACTAACGCGAATTTTTTCACTGCCTCACACTTTTTTATCATCTGATTTCATTTAGGGATACCAAGCAGTACCTTTCATGCTGCGGAAATGGTGCAGATGGTAACACCACCCCTAAAATATAACAAAGCGGTGCAAAGGAGATGAAACAATCATGGACGGACTCGGATGAGCAGGGGCTGCTACTTTGTAATACGAAAACTTATGGCTCCAGCTAACGATGTCAGGGTTATCGACCTAAAACACCGTTGTGCGATTTGGTCACAAGGGGTGGCGTGAATGCAAGGCATCGTCTTTTTTAAAAACCTGTTTCTGATGTGCGAAAATCACCTGCCGCAGCAGCAGCAATCTCCAAATTAGGATTTCTGGAGAAAGCAATTCAACTTTGAATGTGAATAACCCTGAGTTGATGTTTTGAAAATTGGAAGCACATTTATTTTTTAGGTACTCAATTTCAAGCACAATTTTTTCTTGTTTTTTTTTTATTCTTCAGATAGGGCCCAGGAACAGCATTATCTTTAACAGGAGCAAAATAGAATTGGTGAAAAATCCAAACAATGATCTTTCTGACGACTTCTACGAATTATCAGTTGACGACCTCAGGTTGCGACAGGCTGAACTCCGCCAGAACAGGTGAGCCATCTTTTGTCTGTTCTGTTTCCTTTCTTGGCATTTGCTGGTCATATGACTATGTAGTTATCAGCAGGACAGATGGCAGACATCCTTTTCACAGGGTGCACAAAATGTTACCGGTTGTCTACAATCCTTGAAAACAGCCCTTGAATTCTGCCATCGTCCTTGAAAAAGTTCGAAATTCTTTTATTTTTAGCAATGACCTTTGAAAAAATCAGATTCTGCATCAAATGTGTGTTCGTGACAAAATTAGTATTTTCTTGTGACGTGTCTCTTCGAAATTCTTTTATTTTTAGCAATGACCTTTGAAAAAATCAGATTCTGCATCAAATGTGTGTTCGTGACAAAATTAGTATTTTCTTGTGACGTGTCTCTCATTTGGGATAATTATGGATTTTTTAGATTTTAATTTTTCTGAAGCAGAGTTTTTTTTTTTAAACTGGGGACGGAGTCCCGGGGAACGTCGTGGTGCAGGTGCCCGTCCTGTTCCCTGTAAAGGGAGATCGGATAGACGTCTGATACACGGTTTATAAAACAGATGGTTGCCCCCCCCCCCAAAGAGCTCATCATAGATATCTTGTGACAGCACCGGAGCCAACTCTCCATTGTTGAACTTGAAAAACTGGAAAAGAGAAAGTCGAATTTTGCATTTGAAACCCCCTTCGTCAGACGGCTATCTGATCTCCTGACCGAGACAACCACAACACAACACAACACAACACAACCACAACACAAACACAACCACAACACAACCACAACACAACAACACAACCACAAAACAACCACAACACAACATTTGCCTGTACTTACCTTTTGCATGTACTATGCCTTTTGACTTCTGTATTTTACTGCCATGTATCCCTGCATTTCATACAATGTGCATCTCCTGCTGCTTAATGTTTTGTTTTCATTTGTACTTGCTGTCTGTTCTTCCAATCGACTTGTACTTTCTGCTTACTTCAATTGTGACTTTGATTACATGTCATGTTCCTTTGTCTCTCCTGTGGAGCTTAGGATGTAATTGTATTCTGATATTCCTTCATGTACTTTCTTGGTCTTCGACATGACATTTCCTGTTCAATGATTCAATGATGCTATGCTTCATATTGCTTTCTCCAAAATGCTGTTTTGTGTTTGATGTGATTTGACTTCGATTAAAATGATCCCGTGTGTCTGTTGGTTTAGCAGGCGCACCTTCCCCATGTTTTCTTGTGCCGTCTTTTGTTTCGTCTTGTCTCGTCCCCCGCTCTCAAGATGGGACACCCATGACCACTTGAGAAAGGTTATTTGTTGCATGCTTTGTGTCACCACAGTATCTCCACTTACCAAAGGACTGGCAGCGGCCATGAGTACTGCTTGGCGATCTTAATCTTAAACTGGGGACGGAGTCCCTCACTGAGTTGTCAATTTTACTCACTGCAGGGCTCCCACTGGGTTACTAAAAGTTACTTAAAGTTACTTTTTTGAATGTTGGTTACTAAAAGTACTTATTTGATGAAAAAGTTACTATTAGTTACTTTTTTGTGATCTTTTAGCTGTTTTTTGCATTTTTAACTGCCAAAAATGCTGTTTCTGTTCAGTTTGCAATCACAATTCTGTTCTGTGTGCATGTGCATGGTGTGCATAGTTCTAAACAAATCTAGAGATGGAAAATTGCTTCTTTTTGGGGAATTGTTGCAATTCATTGTAAAGCTAGGTACCTGAGCTGCAAAGCTGAGATTTGCATCAAAAGATACCTAAGGGCCATCAAACTCAGCACCGACTTTTGGGAGGAATAGTCAAATGAAACTCTGTGGTCTAAGACGAGTCAACTGCAACTGAGTTTATAATAATGCTGGTCATTTGTTGGGTTCCCGGAAAACTTACTTGGGAAACAAGTTCATCAGGGAAGAACTGATGCACTTGGTCCATTTTTCAGATGTCAGCTCCTTGCAGAACAACTCTATAGTGCGTTGTGTCTGTCAATTTTACAGCCATCTTTATGATGAAGCCACGAATGGAGGTTGTGGCAAAGGGTTAAAAATTACTAATAGATACCTACTGGGACATTGGAAGAGGTTATGTTACTTATGTTATCTCCCAACATTTGTAGACCTTCTTCGATGGACATGCAAGTGTGCTGAGGAAGAGATATGACAAGCAAAGCGACAGCCTTCAAAGAAAAGTGGACAAAAAAGAAATTGTTTGTTTTTTTTCACTCCAGTGGAAAAAAGCATAAATATTAATTGATAATGTGCAGGTATTGACTTTTACAAGTTTGCCATAACTGGTGGATAGGGAATGGTTGGTGGGGGATGTGGAGGCCAATTCACCATGAGAACTGCTCGTCAAAATGTCTCGGTAACAGAGGCATTTTTCCCGATACCGATGCAAAATTCCACCCTTCTCATGCAATTTTGGGAAGCTCCATGTTGTTCTAAAGTTGGGTTTCTTTTTTGGTAATTTACAGTTTGCAATACCTTGATATTGCAGTCCTACTGCTTAGTGAGAACAATCTTTATCCTCTCCATGGTATCCTAAATTTTCTGGATTTTATGACTGGAATTTTCATTTGGGTCATTTTTCATCAATACGCTCAGCCGACTGAGCAATTTCGCTGTGGAGTTTGGAAAATTCTTTTCATGCACGATATTTAACATTAACCAGCAGATAGAAGTATGTTAAGGCGTAAAACAATGACTGTAGTTGTTCTGTCATCAACTTCAACTGCTTCTGTGTACTATAAATCATTTGCTCGCACACGAAAGAATTTTTGAATTCTTCATACAATGGTGGGAAACGAAGGACACCCTCCACCGTGGACTATTTTCAAAACTACCAGAGTTTGGGTTGCATATTCGGCTGAACAAACAATCGTGAATCATTTGCAGTATTCTTTTTTTTTTTTTTTTTTTTTTTTTAAAAATTGCACTTTTTTCTCAGTACAAAAATCATCGAATTCAAATGCTTGTACATAGGGTATCAAAGGGCTGATACTGGTGGCTTTTTGCAGAAATGTGCACTTCAAACACCCGTCCAATTCTCAGAATGATATCTTGATACACCCACACATTTTGCTTTATTTTATTCCACAACGTTGCAGGGACCCTATTTTTATCTTTAAGGTGGTTACTATTAGTGACTACTTTTATTGCTGCAAGGCAGTTACTTTTTGTTACTTTTTTTTAATTTGAGACTTACTTTTTTACTATTTTGATGGAAAAAACGAGTGGGAGCCCTGTCGAGAACTCACGAGCTCCTGGCACATTCAATTCAGCCGTTCCACGTTTCAAACACTCGGCAGCCTTTGCAACTCTCAGAATTTATGACAGTCCACGCAAAATCGCAAAGTGCTTTGCCCCTTATTTTCATGAGACATTCGTTCTGTTCTGTTCTGTTCTGCTTTGTTTGCTTGCTGCTTACCAACCAACTAATAGAGCACTCCTTTTCAGGTGACCAGATGACATAATCTATGTGATTCCATTTGCATGGCTTTCTCCTAACTGCTGTATTTGATGTGACATTTGACTTCGATTAAAATGATCCCGTGTGTCTGTTGGTTTAACTGACGCACCTCCCCCGTGTTTTTTCTTTACTTTCATGTTCGTGCTGGCTTTTGTTTCGTCTTGTCTTGTCCCCCTCTTTCTCTGCTGGAATCACCATGTCTACTTGAGAGAGGTTATTTGTTGCATGCTTTGTGTCACCACAGTATTCCACTTACCAACGGACCAGCGACGGCCATGAGTACTGCTTGCGATCTT